>NW_019014692.1:2093140-2107418 GCF_000150535.2 Carica papaya | reverse complement strand
ATTACTTATATGGTTGACCGAGAAATTCTTCTATGGTATAGACATGTTGTTTGTCATCTTCTTGAAGTGTATAACACATGTAGTAGGATGTCTAGAATATAAACAAATTCCAAAACTCTAGCCCATTGAGTGTTATCAGCAACCATGTTTTGCACCATAGTGGTTAGATGTTAAATATGAGCAAGAGGAGATATACTTACCTCATTATTGGGGTGTCTTCTGTGGTTCTGGATTACTGTGAAGTGGTGACCATGATTGCTATCAATTCTCTGGCTTCTCAAGTTGTTTTATTCGCTATGGCAATACCATTAATTGTATCCAACATTATTCTTTTTGTGGGTAGTAGTCCTTCATAAAAATAATGAATGAGGGATTGTTCTGATATGTCATGTTGTGAGTAGCTTGTGCACAATTACTTGAAAATTTCCCAATAATCATGGAAGCTCTCATAATTTTTCTATTTTTTCCCATATATTTCCCTCATTCTAGCAACTCTGGAGCTGAGAAAAATCATCTAGAAACATTTTTACCATATTAGTCCAAGTAGTAATTGAACTAGGGTATAGATAAAATAACCAATCCTTAACTGCATCATCCAAAGAAAAAGGGAATGCCTTTAATTTTATTTGTTCTTCAAAAACTCCTTGCAGTTTCATGCTTGGATACTCAACATGGAATTCCTTGATATGCTTGTGCAGGTCTTCGTTCTCCACTCCTTGAAACTTGGGCAGCAAATGAATCAGCCCAGATTTTAGCTCAAATGTAGCTTCTAAGCCAGAACAAGTGATGCAAAGGGGCTACTGGTTTGTAGGCAGGGATGCAAACTCTCTCAATATGGGTTCTACTTCCATCTGCACTATTTCTGCTACTGGTTTGTAGGCAGGGCTGCAAACTCTCTCAATATGGGTTCTACTTCCATCTGCACTATTTCTACTTCGATTTTGATGGTTGTGTAGTTTTTTTCAAAACTTGTGTCTTTCTGACACATTTTCGTCCTTAGCTTTGTTTGTTTCCTTAAGTCTTTAGTAGTTTTCTTTATTTCTAAATCATAATGGAAAGGTTCTCCTCGATTAGTCCTGGCTATAAAAAAAATGAAATAAGTTAGTTACTTTAACTCCTCTGTAATGATGCCAAAATTTCATGGTTGTTGAATCCACAAAAACTTAATTCCTATTCAAAAAAAAAATATTATAGTAGCAGTGAATAGGGTCAAATCCATAGGGAATTGAGTGCTAATGTTCTTTTACAACCATCAAATAAATAAAGTGAAAGAGGGAATTTTCTTGCTTTGAGTTGATATTGCACAATCAATGGATTGAAACAAACTAGCAAATAAAAATCAATTAAATGAAATTGGTAGAAACTAATTTAGCAAAATAAGAAAATAAGAAATAGTTATGAATATTGATGCAGGAGGGTATGGGGAGGATCAAATCAACTCCTATAACCCACTCAAAATTATGCAATATCAAAACTATAACTGCCTAGATAAACCTCTCCCTCTAATTGAATCTACAATTCTAAAAGGAATGAAAAAACAAAGACTAGAGAAATAAAATAAAGAAACGAAAAACACCATAGACTTACAGATAAGTTGATCCTTGTTCCTTAACTCAACAAGACTTCTGAAAACTCCTGCTTCTTGAAAAACTTGAAGAATATAATTTAGTAAAAATGCTAAAAGAAGAAAATCTTAAGTTTTCAAGAATTCTCTTAAATTAATTATAATTAGTGTGTTTATAACCTATGGATAAGGACCTATATGTAGCCTTTCTCAAATAATCTAGATGAGTACAAACTCTTAGAAAATTTAATAAAATGATTTCGTTGATAAAATTCTATATAAATTTAGGACAATTACATAATAAAATAATTATTCTATCCCAAAGCAATTAATCAAGTAATTATAAGAGATAGACTTACAATTAAATAATAATTAAAATTATCTAATATTTATCCCATGTGAATTCCATGTAAAACACATATGGAAATTAATTTAGGCATGTGAATTTTTAATTTTAAAACATAGGTAATTAAAAAGTTGGTCCCAAAAACCTTTTAAAATTTTAAAATAATTAAAAAATATTAAATATTAAAACGGGGAAGGTCCAGCGGGTTTGAGTCACTAAAATGGGTCGAGCTGGTCGATCCGCGCGGGTTGTGCAGAAAAGGCCAGCGGGAATCATAGGCTGGCATGTTTGGGTTGGCCTCGGGCCCATCAACGCAGTATACATGCATTTGGCACCTTGGGCTTGTGCCCAAGTGATCAGTTCCATGCGGGCCTAGAGGGTTACGCATGTGGGTGTTCCTAGATGCTTGTGCGTGTGGTCTATGCAGCACACGAGCGTGCTCGTGGATCGTGCGGGTCGAGCCACATGTCCGACACAAGTATGGGAAGCCTTACTTGTGTGTAGGCTTCTAGGTCGACACACTGGGAAAGTTGTAGGTCTCCAGTTTTCCTACGGAGTATAAAGTTGCCTTGATTATTTCGTCATGGGACCTTGGAACACTAGTGGACATGTGGGCAAAGTATCTTGTATGTGCATGGTGACACGTGTAACACCTCACCTATCACCATACTAAAATGCTTTGGAAACTCTATTTATTTGGATCTTTGGCCATCTTAAACTTAAATTAATTTATGTTGTTTAACATTTCTCAAGATTCGTAATTTTGACCTATTTTTATATTTATTTTTATTTTCACTTTATTTTATTTTATTTTTTTTATTTCAAATGAAAAATTTAGAAAAAAAATTAGAAAACGACAAAATTGTAGAAAATTTGTCTGCGAGAAAGTAGTTTGCCAGCGCGGGTGTTGAGCACTGTGCGCGCATGCATGGGCGCACAGTGGCCGCAGGGCATACGCACAGCACGCACGCACGCACGGGACCTGCGCATAGCGTGCACGATGCGGGATCAAGACTTGCGTGTGCATCCTGTCACACACAGGTGGGCCGTTCGTGTGTCACTTTGCAAACAGACTGGCACCACACACTTTGTGCACACCGTCTACACAGCAGGCCTGCGTGGATTGGCCCTGTGCGCCTGGGGCCTACGCGAAGTAGGCCTACACACGTGGCACCCAGTACACCAAGGCCCTTCGCACTCGGCAGCAGGGCAGTGCGCCTGCAGGCTAGCCTACAGCACGCCGACTAGGCACTGCCACCTCATGCAGTGCACTCCCGCTGCCTTGGGTGATGTGTCACCGCTGCCGGTGGAGGTAATTTTTCTCGCACATTTTTTGTTCCAAGAATCTTGCCTCCTCTCTCTTCATCGGATTTTGCTACTTTGTGCGAGTCCATCGATTCTAAAATTTTATAAATTGTCCTTCCCCTTCCCTTCCTCTCCACACTCTAGTTTCTTCCATTTTTCAAAGGTTTAGAGAGAGAAAGAGATAGTAAATTAGTGAGAGAAAAAGAGAAAAAAAGAAAAACGGTGAAGAAGAAAACATCAAGGTTTTGGTAAGGAATCTAATATTACTTTTGATGTCTTAAGGATTATTTTTTTAGATAAATAAATTTAATATGATAGTTATTTTGTTTGTTTTGCATGCCTCTATACTTAAATTAGTCGAATTGTTTTAATTTTCAAGCATGCTATGTGAATTACTGACACTTAATGGATTTGTATGTAATATATGTAATATGTAGTCTATAATAGCAAAAGTAAAAAAGAAAAAAAGAAGAGAAAAGTAGAATGAAGCTTGTATGGTCCGAAGTGTATCTGTATTGACATGCATATTGCATCAAGTGTCTCGTTAAGCTTTTTATCTCTGAGGGGTATCTGTTCCCCTTACCCTTCAGGGTATCTGTTTTCTCCTCCCTTATTTGGTCTAGAAAGACGTAAGAGAACCGCTCCTAGTGGATGACGACGTGTTCTTTGACGAGAGTCGTATCGCACTATCTCTAGGAGTCACCCGTGGCTAAGTAATGTCATGACTATAGATATCTATTAGGACCATTATGGGTTGGTATGACTGTGGTCATAGATCGTACTATGGTTTGTCCAGCCAGAAGTGGGCCTGAGCAAATTGCTGTCTCTGTATCTGATCTGGTCATTCCACTTAGGTAATTGAAAATCTGTATCTGCGCTCAGCGATGGAAGTTTGTAACGACTTCGGGAAGCATGACACGAAATATCTGTGCATTTCATGATTTATTTCATTTTCTCTATTATTTGACATGATATATGTATATTTGATTTTCTATGCTAACATATTATTTGATATTCAAATAAATGGTGTCCTTTTTTAATGATGAGTTAGGTAAACAAGGAAGCTAAATGTTAAGATAAAATAATAAATTTTTGAAATCTTATGATGTTAAATTAATACTATTTTTCTTATTGAGCATATGAAACTCACTCTTTCCATCCCCCATCCAGATAAGGAAGAAAATGAGGAACCGTAGGTAGGCCTACCCTTAGAAGTCTATGAGGATCCTGTGGATCCACAAGTCTGATTGCATGACTGTTCCCGCACTCTCATGAATTCCAGTAGCATAGGAAAGAAGTGTTATATTTTGTATTTTGTTTCCACTTCTGACCTCAGTGATATATGTATTTGGAACATTATATATATATATTTGTAAGGGATTTGTTAAGATTTGATTCCACTGCATAAATATTATCATGCACTCATTATTCTGAATCAGTATCTGACACTCATTTGCCTAAATTGGCACCTGAGATGTCACAACACGTGTACTCTACAGGTATACCCAAACTACATTTGGGCTTTCTTCTTAGGTAAGGATTTTTGGGCCGACTCATTACTTGGCAGTAAGGCCCGCTGCCCTTCGAGTTTTTGGCACCTTCTGGTGGCATTTATTCCTAGGCCGAGAACTCTATTTGGTGGATTTGACCTCATTATTTGATAGTTTATCATGAATAATGTAGCTTGGAGTATTGTTACTTCTCAATTGCTTTCTTTCATTTCCTTGAAGCTCTTTAGTACTTACTCACTTCTTACACTCCTTTAGTTTAGGTCTGTCTTCAGCGGGTATCGCGTCAAATAGGTTTCAGTCAAAGAAATAATATCTATTTCAATATGCAAGGTTGATCATTGATGTAAAGATAATTCTTGGTAGTTCTCAATAAACCTATTCTAGTTATTGGAGATGCTCCTTGTAATTAATCTTTCCTTAATCCTAAATTAACCAAGAGATGCTTGTTGATTAACCCTAGTTAGTGAACAACACAAAAAACGCTCCTAGAATTTAAATCACCAACAACATTATAAACTAGAAAGACCTGATTCTAACCAATGAACTTAACTGTGCAGTTTAATTGAATTCAATTATATATCTTCGTAATGTGAACACTAATTTAACACTAGTTATTAGGATATCCTGAACAATTACGGAATCATGAATCCCGAATGGCAATATATTATCACGTTAGATGCACAACGGGCCTTGTTGTGGGGAATAAAAAAAAGTAATTTTTGTATGCACAGAAGAACAGATAAATATATAAAACGAGAAAATAACATAGATAAAGCGATTAAATCTCATAGCCCTGAAATTAAAACTTCAATTAAATCTATGACTGAAAAATTATAGCCTTTAGCTGCTCATGTTGAGCTTGATGCACCAACAATTTGTTTTAGGATCAACAGAGAAAAATACAGAAAAATAAAAAGAAAATTTTCTCTTTTTTTTCTCTGTCGGCCCGCCCCTTGCAGCTCTCATTTTTTCTTTTTATTTAATGAGTGAAAACATGTGTAGCTAGTGTTTTTCTTCCCTTGATTTTGACCTCCTTCTATTTTTGGACGTATCATCCTTACTTAGTTTCTCGTTTCTGCCCTTTTCTTTGAGTTTGAAAGAATCTTGAAAGATTAATATCAGCTACTGCTACTAGGTTGTAAGCCCATGGCTAACCTATGTATGAACTAATATCTGCTACCAAAACCTCTAAGTGGTCGCCTTGCCCAAGGTTTGAGCACGTATGATGACTATGTGTGCTAAATCAGTTCTATTGCATTAGTTTTTGGATATTGAGTCTTATCTTCCCACCTGCATTGAAAATTATCAAAATCATTTAATTTAAGCAATAAAAGTGAAGTTTATGTACACTATCAAACTCCCCCACTTTTTTCTTGTGCTTGCCTTCAAGCACCACACAATACAAATCTCTAACTCTCAACTCTTCATCTTCAACCCATATATTCTCAATCATTCAACCATAACTTGCATATTACATCTCAATCCTCATGTTGTAAGAATAACCATCATTCATAGGTTTGAGTTTCATAGAATCACACTGACGAATAACTATTTGGACAATATCTAAACACAAAATGAAAGAGTTTTGCAATTTTTGAACACATTTATTTCCATTGAGAGGAACAATCAATACCCAGCAGAACAACCACCAAACCTTCCTATATATAAGGATTTCATACAATTGTTTCTTAGTTTTGGAAAGAATTGCGAGTCAATTATGGCCATTGGATGCTACTTTTTTGTGTGCTAAGTTCGCAGGAATCTATCTTGGGGGAGGAATCTGTGAGCCTACAGATTTAGGTTTTCCCGTGTGTTCGAGGCATGTCCTCTGCAGGCCAAGCATGCGCATGCATGCTGGGCGTGCATATATGGATGGCATCCTGTGTTTTCCTTGTGCCCACATGCATTTTCTCTCATACGGGTGCTCTTGCAAATGTGGGAGTCTTGTTGTTGGTCACATAAGCTTTTCTCTTAGTCTTCCAAGAAATTGCTTATGCTTATGTCCAGGTTTACATAATAATTTCAAGTCATTTGCTCTTGCATGGCTCTTTATTTTTTAATGGACGATGATGAATGAAAGTGCAAGGACACACGTAAAGACAGTAAGCTTTATGTTGAGCTTAAACTCTAATATAAAATGATGCGAAACCCAGGATCAATAATGCAGCCCAAAATTCACACTTTTTTAATTAATAGCAAAGACTTAATCCAAGATTCCCTACGTAACCCGCTATCAATATGTGATAGGAACTACAATAATCGAAAAAATTAAAGAATGGAAAAAACACCATAGATTACCTTGATAAGTTGACCCAATTCCTTGCTCGATGAAAAGGATGAAGAACACCTCAGTTATTGAAAGCTAAATAAACTTTTGTATTTTATTAATTTGAACTTGATGCTTAGACCTATGAATTGAAGGCCTATTTATAGTTGTAGACCATATGAATTATTAAGAAATAAATTTTCTAATTTAATTGCAATAAACTACATAGGAAAGTAAATCAAAATAGAATAAAAATAAAATTATAATGAAGAATATTATAACCATAATAACGTAGATATGTCATCCCTTTGTGGAAACCTTTTAAAAAGTGAACATCTTCATTACTTATAGAGATGATTGAGGGAAGAATTTTCGAAGATTATGACTGGTACAGGAAAGGATTAATTGTCGCTCATATCTTCCTAAATTCGTGAGATTTAGGCTCTCATTAAGGCAAGGGATTTAATTTCCTCTTCTCTTGAGATCACGATCGAATTTGGAGAAGACCTTGGAGTGGTAATTGATCTTCCCTTAAGGGATGGGATCCTTATGGTTTTAACAAGAAATGGAAAGAAGAGAAAAATTTCCCTTTGGGAAGGCAATCCCCTCGGTTGAAAAGATCCCTCATGGGTGAGAGGATTTTCTTTCCTCTTTTCATGGTTTCCTCTTCCATTTGGATTAGGATGCATATACCATTATACTATTAGCCTAATGAGCTTATTTGCTTCCACCTATAGGCTTTTTTGATTTATCGAAGCCCTTCTTCCTTACTTATCCAATCTTAAATAAAGAGTTGAAAGGCTTGTTGGAGTTTTTTAGCTCTTCATCTTCTAATGGACTCACTTGGCATTATACTCTTCCCAAGTGGCCCAAGTTCATCAAAATTACTTAAAATTGATCTTGATCCTTCTTGGTCACAAGTCTCCTCTTTTTAGTGGGCCTTATTCTTCTTTTGGTCGCCTAAACTTCCCTTTTGGCTGCCCATGAAGCTTCCTTGGCTGCCTATGGATACTTTTTCTCTTAGTTGCCTATGAAACTCCCATGGCTATCCATCTCTTTCTCTCCTTGGCTTAGGTTGTGTTTAGAGTGGCTTATGCCATCCATACTCACATCATAAGGTTTTCTTGTGACATCCCAAATACCTAATGGGTAGAAGGGAGCTAACTACAAAGTAGATAGGAGTGTTAAGGACAATTTTTGGCATTAAAGCAAAAAATAAAATTTCCTACAGAACAAACTAAGTTTTAAGAACTTATATCAAAGGCCATAATTTGGCAATCTTAAATAATTGAATACAAAAGTGGGATCCTTATAAAATTTTTACATTAGAGTGTGGAATAACTATTTCACTTGAATTATGCCTAAATAATTACCAATGATCTGTGAATGGTTCTAATCAAACTTCGAGATAACTTGGGGAGCAAATCCTCAACTTCCTCAATACCTGGGGGGCACTGATTAGGGATGAGTTCCATGTAAACTCAGTAAGGAAAACATTATTTAAAACTACAGAGCTAGTGTTTAAAAAGTAAACAAATTGAATAATACTTTATATACATCTTGCCTAGAGGACCATCGCGGGATGAAGACATTTAATCATTCATAAAACTCTTTTGTCTTTATTAAAGAAATCTAGTGAAAAAGTTACATAACCGAGCTAAGAGGACCAATATTCAACAATTAAGCGTACAAGTTATATCACATTTGACATACTCGAACATATCAAATATCTAATACAAACAAACAGACAACCTACTTATTGAATAGAAGAACCATCAAACAAACCATCATGGAGCTTTAACTAGTAGAACCAGCGTACTTAGTAAACAGAAGTACCATCATACAAATCATCATAGTGAGCCAACTAATATGAACAACATATTTAGTAAATAGAAGAACCATCATATAAATCATTGTAGGGATTTAACTAATATGAGTGGCATACTCAGTAAACAAAAAAAACATCATACAAATCATCACAGAGATTCAACTAATATGACCAATACACTCAGTAATTAGAAGATTTATCGTATGAATCATTATAGAGATTCAACTAGTACGAGCAACATACTCATTAGTCATAAGGATCATCGTACGAATCATTATAAAGATTCAACTAGTATGAGTAGCATACTCAGTAAATAGAAGAACCATCGTACAAATCATTATAGAGTTTCAAATAGTATCTTTAACCACATACATATTTTATTAAATCTTTTACTATCCTTCGCGCGAAGCCATTATAACATATATCCATTGAGGGCAAAAGAAATCCTCGACAACCGTTGTGAATCACTGACCCATCTCTGAGTCCTTATCATTTCCCCATCTAAACTATGACAATGGCGATCCTATATATACCTAACGTGTATCATCTCTCATCAAAGGGAATGTCGATCATCATAGGAAGCAGCTCACCAACACTTATTCAAAGGAGGAGAAACAGAAACCCCTTAGAGATAACAGTCAAACGAATTTTTTCTCTTTTTTCACTTGTTTAATTCGTAGTGTCAACAACATTGTGTTTCTATCATATGTATGTCACATATTGAATGTAGTTATCTTTGAATTTGTCAAATATTCCATATCTTATCCAGCACAAAGGCTTATATTCAACTCGAAGGCTTAGACTTGGCCTAAAGGCTCATATCTGACCTGAAGGCTCATCTCACGCATAATACCCCGACCTTTTGAAAATTAACAAAATGTAAATCTACGATATTTCAAGGCATTGACCATGTGAAATTTTCATCAAAATTACAAACCTTTTTCATTTTCCAAAATTTTTATATGAATTAACCAATTACAGGAGGGAGAACAATAAGAAAATAAGCAGCTCAAGAAAACACAGCCCATGACCCTCGAAGCCCATGAATCGTAGTCCCAAAGTCATAGTCCACGACTTACGGATAGCCTGCGTGGATAGGCCTACGTGCACTTCGCACTCCTTGCGCGCATGACTGTGCGTGTAGTACGCGTATAGTGCATGGTTTGGCTGCTTGTGCACGAGCGCATCGCTGCACCATGCTATCATCGATGGGATAACCTTGTCCTGTCAGTCAATAGCCACTCTTGACCTTTCTTTTCTTCTTTTGGCCATACTTGGTGGCCCTAAATCCACTCTTTCACTCTATTTCATCGATTTTTGCCAAGTGTCCCAAATTCGACCTTCTCTTTTTCTATTTAAACCCCTTCGTCTCCATTTCCTCCACACAAGTTTTATTCTTCATTTTTCCAAATTCAAAGAAAGAAAGAAGAGAGAATTTTAAAGAGAGGAAGATGAGACTTTTAGGGAGAGTAAGGACTAAGAAATAAAAGAAAAAAAAAAGTTTGGAGTTTCACAAGCTCGTTCGAAGGATTTCAAGAAGCTCTTCCTTCGCTACCAAAAGGTTAAGTCGACCCGGTCACAATAATGGATTCTTTAGTATTTATTTCTACGCCTCTAACTGCCTTTTTTAGATAAATAAAATTATGGTAATGTAAGATAGTTATGAATGCTTGTTTAGTATCATATTTTGATTTGCATTGGTTGATAAAGTACTTTATATTTTTAAACTTTATTTTGAATAAATGTCAAAAAATGAGATTTTTATGGGTATTGATCCTTTGCCTTACTCTTAGTAAGAAAAAAGAGAGGTATTTCAAAGAACCCTGGCTGTATGAAAATATCTTGATGGTCAAGACCAGAGGTATTGGGTTTTTGGCCAAATGTGTTTGACCCCCACTGGGTTCTGAACATGATGCGTGATGCATAAGAGTTTACTGCATGGTTAGAATGCATGAAACCTTGCTTAGAGTGATATTTTACATGGTTGAACTTGTTGATTTGACATTTAGTGTCTCTACAATGTTTGATATTGTTTTGCCATGAAAATGTTGAGCATAATGCATGAAAACATGAAGATTAGAAATTGCATGCGGGTTTGGCCCCTTGCTTTACCTAGGTAACAGTGAAAAGGGTTATTCTAGTGGACCTTATTTCAAGAGGATAACCCAAAGGTCAAATTCGAGTAAGATGAGACTTGGGGCCGGATATGAACTATTAGCTACCCACTAGCAAGCTGGGTATAGTTGCATTGAACATATAGTATGTGACATCCCATATGCTAATTAAGGCATGTGAGTGTCAAATATAGAAATAGATTACTAGTGCATGATAAAAATTATATGCAGCGAAACAAATTAATACAAATCTCTTACAAATATATGAGTTCCAATTACATAAATATAACTAAGGTCAGAAGTGGCTGCAAAATACAATATCAAAATACAAAAGAGGGCCACTTTTATCATTATACTATTGGGCTAATCATAATGCGGGGATGATCATGCACTCAAGGTTTGCGGATCCATAGGATCCTCATAAACTTCAATGGGTAGGTCAGCTGACAGTTCCTCATTATCTTTCTCATCTAGGGGAGCATGGAAAAAGTGAGTTCCTTATGCTCAGTAAGGAAAATAGTATTTATATAACATCATAAGGTTTTAAAAGGTGAATAATTACAACATAAACATTTACCATTTTGTTACGTCATAGACTTATCTTGCCTTATGAAAATAATTTATTTATTTAAGAAAAACATCACATTATAGTCAACAACCAAAATAAAACACATAACATACCTAACAATAGAGAAAATTAACTAAATCATGAAATGCCCAGATTTTCGTGAATACTTTGTGAAGTTGTTATGACTTCCATCTTTGAAGGCAGATACAAATTTTTGATTCCCATGTAGAATGACCAGATCAGATACAGATAACGGTAATTTGCTCAGGCACATTTCTGATCTGCCAAACCATGGTATGATCTATGACCAAGGTCGTACCAACCATAGTGGCCCTATTAGATATTCTATGGTCACCATAGTACTTAACCAAAGGTGACCCATAACAGATATTTGCGTCACCACTCTCGTCAAAGGATATGCCGTAATCCACAAGGAGTAGTCCTCTTACGTCTTTTCATACTAGATAAGGGAGGGAAAAAACAGATACCCCAGATGGGGATAGGAGAACTAATACCCCTCAGAGATAAAAAGGCTAACGAGACATTTGATACGTTATGCATGTCAATATAGATACATAATTCGAACAATACATGCTTCATTCCACTTTTTTTTCTTTTTTTTGTTCTTTTATTGTTCAAATAATCTTATCAATTTTATATTATTTTAATTGTATGCAAATCATCAAGTGTTTAAACTCACATAACATGCTTGAAATAAAAAATAATTCAACTTATTAAGAATACTAACATAGAGCATGCAAAACAGGCAAAATCACAGAATTATTAATTTAACTTTTTTTTGTCTAAAAATACCCCTAAGACATTTAAAGAAATATTAAATTCCTTATCAAAACTTTGATAATTGCTTCTACACCGTTCTTCTTCTCATCCTCTCCTCCTTTGAGATCACTCTCTTTCTCTCTCTCTCTCTCTCTCTCTCTCGAAAGGTGGAAAAATGGAAGTGAGGATAAAATGGGAGCCATTAGATTTGTGCCAAGTGGTGAAATCAAGTGAAGAGAAAGAGTAAAAGATGTTTGGAATGAAAAATCGAGGAAAAAGACCTCCTCCACTAGTGGCGGCACCTCAAGCGGTGGCACACTGCCCGAGGCAACAGTTACCTCACCCACCAGATGCATACTGTAGGCCTAGCCTGCAGGCACTGGGATACACTATCGTGCGTAGGCCTATTGTGCCCAACCCCCAAGCGCGGGGGCCTACTGCGTGGTCGGAACGCACACAATGTGCGGTGCCTGCCCGTCTGCGCGTGATGGGACGGGCGCACTGTGGGCACATCCTACGTCTGTCGTGTGTGCACCGTTTGCATGATCCTGCACTTGTGGCCTGTGCATAGGCGCTTGCGTCGGCAGCCCATTCCCGCAGGACTTTTCGCCCTGTTTTTGTTTTTTTTCTAAAAATCGTTTATATAAAAAAAATGAGGAATAAATAATTACATAAAAAAAGCTAGATAAAATTAAAAAAAATTAAATAAAATCAAAATAAATAAAAATTTGCATAATTTACAAATTATGATAATAAGCTACGAAATAAAATAAACAAGTTCAATGTGGACTTATGGCCCGAATAAATAGGGTTTTTCAAGTACAAATTAAGCACAGTGGTGAGCGGGGTGTTACATCCCCCCTACCTCAAAAAAATTTGGTCCCCAAATTTGTCTCGAACAGGTCTCAAAATTTTTCCCTCATCTCACTTTCCAACTCGCATGTCGCCTCTTCTAGTGTATGAAGTTGCCACTGTACCTTCACCATGGGAATCCTCTTGTTGTGTAAGATCTTGTTGGTCCGTCAAAGAATCTCCATGGGAATTCCTCATAAGTCATATCAGATTGTACCTACGTCTCATCGTGAGGAATGATATGAGAAGGGTCAGGGTAATACCTTTTAAGCATTGAGACGTAGAATACATCATGTAAATCCGTAAAATCTTGGGTAGAGTAAGGCGATAGGCCACGGGTCCAATGCGCCAAACGATTTGAAAAGGTCCTGGTCCCACATACCGAGGGCTTAACTTTCCTTTTTTTTCGAACTGCATTTTTTCCTTGTAGGAGAAAACCTTGAGGAAGACTTAGTCTCCAATAACGAATTGTAGGGGTCACCTATGATTATCAGCGTAACTTTTCTGATGGCTCTGAGCGATAGCTAAGTTCTTATGAATGATCGCGACCTTCTCAATAGTCTCTTAAATGAAGTCTAGTCTCAAATGACGCTGGTTTTTGACTTCACTCCAACAAGTGGGAGAACAACAGGGCCTACCATACAAAGCTTCATATAGGAGCCATGCCGGTGCTAGAATGATAACTGTTATTATAAGAAAATTTACATAGGGGAAGATACTCATACCAGTTATCGCTAAAGACAAGGATGCAAGCACGCAACATGTCTTCTAACATTTGGATCGTACGTTCTAACTTGCCATCCATTTGGGGATGATAAGCAGTAACGAAGTACAATCGAGATCCCAGAGCTTCATGAAAGCTATCCCAAAAGTGGGAAGTAAACTGAGGATATCTATCAAGCACAATGGATGAGTGAACACCATGAAGTCGAACAATTTCATCAACATAAAGGAGGGGTAATTTGCTGGTGGAGTCAATGATCTTGATGGGCAAACAATGGGGCAGTCTTTGATTAGTTTATCAACGATGACCCAAATAGTATTTTAACCAAGAACAGTTCTACGCAGTCCGATGACAAAATCCATGGTTACATGTTCCCACTTCTATTCTAGATCAGGAGCCCTGTAACAACCATTGGGTCTT
>NW_019014692.1:2061389-2071544 GCF_000150535.2 Carica papaya | reverse complement strand
TTTTCCACTGTAAATTTATTTTTTATTTGCACTCGTATCTATTATGTTATTAGGCTCTTTTTTACCCCATCAGGTATCTGGGACGTCACATATATACTTTTTAAAAATATACAAATTAGAAAATGAATGGTCAAATCAAAAAATGGAATCACAATTGCTTTAGGTTATCACTATTACGGAGGACTAATTAGTTACCACACATTATACATAAACACACATACTTATCACTTGCTCCCCATGTACCTGAACATGGAACTATATAAATGGCAAAACCCTGCTACCCCTAAACACATAATGGTCAAGGTAGCAAACCACATGGATCACCATACACCTTAATATGGAACGACATGAATGGGTATGCACTTATTACTTTGCTAATACACCCACACACGAAACATCATCTATATGAACATTGAAGCCTAGCAGAATATAGGTGCTTTTGGAATAACTCATTTCCATAACGAGTGATGCACACATATGAAAATCACATTTCGTAAACACAAAGGCGAGATAACATTTATGTCAAAGCAAAACTTTAATAAATATTTACTTTGCACATACAAAAATACGTATAAAACATCTCCCAAAAATATAGAGGCTATAATATCACAACATTTACTTACAATTTTTTTATACTAAAAATACATAAAATACTTTAAAATTTTAATGAATCCATAATACCCACTTTCCTTAAATCCTAAGTCATCAAATTTCAAACCTTTCCTTTTAAAATATGACTCTATGAATTCCCTTGGCAGTGTTTTGGGATGATTCTGGTTACTTTATTTTTCTCTCACAAATTTACTTCATGATTTTTTTTCTTTGCTCACCTCTTTACTTCTCACTCTTTCTCTCTTGATTCCCATCCACTATTTATAGGAGCTGGGAGCAATGAGAGAAAAGTTCCATCTTTTCATCATGCCACTTCACCTGAAAGGTTGCATCCTTTCATTATGCCTCTTCACCCAAAAGGTTGCCACCCTTTCATCACGTCACTTCACCTGAAAGGTTGTCAAGGTTGTCACCCTTTCATCATGCCACTTCACCCAAAAAGTTGCCACTCTTTCATCATATCTCTTCATGTTTGTCTTAGATTCTCCAACACTCTTTCACTTGCTTCCTCATCCTTAGCCATCCTTTAGGTACTTACTGCCTAAATGTGGGCTCAAATGGAGCCCATTAGAGTCCCTTAGGCCCACATAAGCCCATAAGGCCAAAATAGCAAGCTATTATAAGCTTTTCCATATGACTCTTGGTTTTTCTTAGTTTTTTCTCAAATTTTCTTTTATGAAAATTTTTTTCAATTCTTGAAAGTACTTTTTAAACTTCTAAGCCCTTATAATAAATTGGTTTTTTATTTTCTTTCTGTTTGACGCTAAACTAAATCCTTGACCTTATTATGTATTTTTAAATACATATGAAAGCTAAGTTAAACATGTTAAACACAAGAATTTAACTCAGGGTAATTTTGGGCTATCACACTAACTACCATTATGAAATGATGTTGTAACATCTACTTTTTGAACTTTGTAAAAATTTGTTAACTCCTATCCTAATGAAAACTTGTTTTCTATTACATCATGTTTTTAATCATTCAATCTATAAACTTGTACTCCTAATTATCTTTTTCTTGATTTTAATAATGAAAATCTAAGAAAATCTTCATCGCAGAAAGACCTTAGAAATTTAGGAATCAAAGACTTATTAAGAGGAAATTTCAACCTGTAAATAACCCTAACCAGCGAGCTACATGCTTGTACTTCACCCGTGTAGCTCACGGGCAAACCAATTTCCACCTGTAACTCACACAATCATGGGCAAGGACATGCGAATAGGTAAATCTATGACATCACCGTGTAAATTAAGGCATAAAGGTGGCACATACAGGAACAGATTACGAGTGCATGATAAAAATTGTATGCAACGGAGCAAATTATTATGAATCACTTACTAAAATATATGAGTTCTAATTACAAATATATATATATATATAACTAAGGGCAGAAGTGGCAACAAAATATAAAATATAAAAATACAAAACGGTCACTTCTTTCACTATGTGATTGGACTCATCAGAGTATGAGACAAGTCATGCACTTAAGGTTTATGGTTCCACGGGATCCTTATAGACTTCAAGGGGTAGGTCAACGATCAGTTCCTCATTATCTTCCTTATCTGAGGGGCATGAAAAGTGGTGAATTCCATATATTCAGTAAGAAAAATAATATTTAAATAATATCATAAGATTTTAAAAGTGAATAATTATGTTATTAATACTTACCATCAAATCACATTTGGGTCCTTTCTTACTTTATGAAAGCAATTTTATTTATTAAAGGAAACATCATATCCATCTATCATAGTCCTAACAATTAAATCAAAATCATACTTAATAATAGAGAAAATCAAATAAATCATGAAATGCTCAGATTTTCATGTCATGCTTAGCGAAGTCGTTCTGACTTCCATCTTTGAGGGCATATACGGATTTTCAACTACCCATGTGGAATAACTAGATCATTTATATAACGACAATTTGCTCAAGCACATTTCCAGCTTGCCAAACAATGGTAGGATCTATGACCACAGCTATGACATCCCCAATGCAAATTAAGACATAAGGGTGCCAAATACAAAAATAGATTACGAGTGCATGATAAACATTTTATGCAGCGGAGTAAATTATTACAAATTCCTTGCCAAAATATATGAGTTCCAATTACATATATATAATTGAGGTCAGAAGTGGCAATAAAATACAAAATATCAAAATACAAAAGGGCCACTTTTTTCACTATGCGATTGGACTCATCAGAGTGTGGGACAAGTCATGCACTCAATGTTTGTGGATCCACGGGATCCTCATAGACTTCAACGGGTAGGTTAGCGATTTATTCCTCACTATTTTCCTCATTTGAGGAGGCATGGAAATGTTGAGTTTCATATACTCAATAAGAAAAATAGTATTTAAATAATATTATAAGATTTTAAAGTGAATAATTATGTCATTAATACTTACCATCTGGTCACGTCAGGGTCATCTCTTACTTTATGAAAATACTTTTATTTATTAAAGGAAACATCAAATCCATCATATCATAGTCGCAACAATCAAATCAAAATCATACTTAATAATAGAGAAAATCAAATAAATCATAAAATGCTCAGATTTTCATGTCATGGTTCGCGAAGTCATTCTAACTTCCATCTCTAAGGGCAGATACAGAGTTTTGATTACCCATGTGGAATGACCAAATCAGATATATAACGGTAATTTACTCAGGCACATTTTCAGCTTGTCAAACTATGGTACAATCTATGACCACGGTCATACCAATAACAATGGTCCTATTAGATATTCTATAGACACGACAGTACTTAGCCAAAGGTAACCCTTAATAGATATTCGCGTCATTGCTCTCATCAGAGGGTACGCCATCATCTATAGGTAGCAGTCCTCTCACGTATTTCTAGAGCAGATGAGGGAGGGAGAAACATATCAGAGATAAAAAGTCTAACGAGACACTTGATGTATTATGCATGTCAATACAGATACATTTATTTTTCAAACCATTTCGGGCTCATTCCCTTTCTTTTTTTTCATTATATTTTTGAGACAATTATCATCATATTCATGTTATTTAATTTATATGCAAATCATCAAGTGCCTAGAGGATCACATAGAATACTTGAAATCAAGAACAAATCACTTTATTGGAACTATTAAAAATAAATCATGCAAAACATAAAACACAAACTTCATAATTTTTTATTTTTTAAAAATGCTCTTTAAGATATTTAAGAAAATACTAAATTCCATACCGAAACCTTAAAGTTTTCCTACACCTTTCTTCTTCTTCTTATTCTCTCCTTCTTTCTCTAAATCACTCTCTCTCTCTAAGCTCTTAGAGGAGGGAAGAATGAAATAGAAGTGATGACGAAAATGGAAGAAAGGGGTCCCTATTTATGCCAAGTGGAAAAATCCAGTGAGAAGAGAGAAAGTTGAGTGGAAGATGAGTGATTTGATGAAATGTGATGGCAGCACAAAAAATAGAGGAAGAATTCTCAACTAGCAGTGGCTCTCCATCTAAGGCGGTAGCGGCTCAACACCCAAGGCAGCGCATGGTGCCCAAGGGGCAACTATACATTACTTGAGGCAGTAGTGCACCTCCCTAAGCTGGCCGCACACTGTCGGCTAAGCCTATAGGTGCCGACCTATCCTGCCATGTGTAGGCCAATCCGCGTAAGCCTAATGCGCAGACGGCACCCACACAAGGCACACGACGCCTAGCCCTGTCTGTACGTAATGTGACGCATGTGGACTGACCTATCTGTCAATGATGAGACGTGCATACAGTCCAGCCTCGCACCCCACATGGACGGGATGCATGCACAGTGTTCACATCCTGCATTGGCCACGCGCGCACGCACACGCACAGTGTGTGATGCCCGCGCAAGTGGGCTTTTCTTATGAGCATTTGCCTACGGGATTTTGCCTCTTTTTCTCATTTTTCTCCTAAAAATCATTTTTTAATAAATAAAAAAATAATAATAGTAAATAAAATAAAATAAAAATAAAATAATAAAATAATAAAATTAGACGAAACACAATATAAAACTATGAGATAAATTTAAATGGCCTTAAGGTCTAAATAAATAGGGGTTTTCAGGTACAAATTTAGTGCCATGGTGAGCGAGGTGTTACAAAATCTGTGGGCTCGTACACCTTTCCTTTTGTTTTTCTCCTCCACAAGAATCCGACCTACTTAACCAAAATGAGGTATCCAATTTTCTAAAATTTTTTGTTTGAATCAAGCCAATTGGCACCCATCCCAACCAACCAACCAAACCTTGTCGACCACCCAATTGATCCCATATTCAGGTTGCATTGCATACAAACTGACGATGTTGATTTTGGCAAAAAATCATCATAAGACCCGTTCTCAGTCTCCTTCATCCTTCTTAAAAGAGAGTCAAGAAGAAGAAGCTAGGTATTTTGTAAGCTCGACATTGAGAAAAAGTTTATAGGAGCATATATCCAAGTGAGAGCGTGTGAGGAAGACAAAAAAAAAAACCATGTGAAGGAGTTCGCGAGTGTGTGCTAACGTGTGCATGCCCTTCTACTTCGAGAGGTAAGCAAAATTTCTAATGAAATTCCTTAAGGACGCTTAACTCTTTTATACATTCATTCACTTCCATCTTTTTTTCACAAAACAGAAGCAAACTGAGATCAACCAAGCTCTATTATTGTTGCATGCTTGAATAATGCAGGTAAACAGACTTTCTCTTCCTTTTTTGACTTCCATTCTCGATTCCTTTTAGTGTTTAAGCTCTATTTAGGTTCCTAAGAGGGTTTAATTTAATTATCTCATATATGTAATGATGAATTTCCTTTATGGAGTCATTGGTTAGTCTAACTAGATCCTAACCTCATTTAAATAGTGCAGACAAACCATTGTAGCTCTCAAGCTTTCTAAACCCAAATACTTCATGCATTTAGACTATTTTTAAAATCTTCAAGAATGTAAGACCTGTAGTAATCTACTTTATGCATGCAATAGTGATTTTAGATGCATGTTACTCAAATTTGGTTTCAAAATTCAAAGAAATGTTGCTATTTTATATGAAATAAAGGTTATTTGTGTCATGCATTTTATTTGTTTTAATTGATTAACTAAAATGGAATTAGTGTTAAATGTTTAAAATAAAGGTGAATATGTTGGAAATCATAATCTATTTCAGAAAAAAAAAAGGTTTGGGTATAAATAAATAAACCAAATAGGCTTTGTCTGCACTATCAGGCACTTTTATGTTGAGAAGAAGATAAGCACGACACTTAGTCATGCTGAGGGCACACATGGGACCCCTCTCTTGGCATGAAATTGCGCCGGGATAGCCCCTTGGTATGTTGTATCGTACATTGCTGCGTGAGGGTGGCATATCCTGCCAGGTGCCTATCGCGCTGAGCAGATTATTGGATGACATGGGACAACGTAACTGTGTGTGCGCGGGATGTTTGTTGAGGCACCCGTTATGCCTATGTGCTTGCCCCAGGGTGCGCTACTACATGCAGAATTCCCATCTGGGTCGTGAGGTTGACAGACCTACAGGTCTTGATGCGGGTGTGAGTACGAATTTATGGCGGGTCAGAATTTCGTTAAGGGAAAAATTGGAAATAGAATTTAAAAATAAGATACGGATAAGTTTTTTCTTGATGGTAGATTTCGAACTGAAATTTTAAAACTAAAATAAAAAAATAAAATTTGTAAGAGATTATTAGTATTAAAATATACAAAAATAATAAAAAAAGAAAGAAAATCAAAAATGAAAAATAAATTAATAGGAAGAAACAAAATTACAATAAAAAATAAAATGAATAAACATAAAACATTAAATTAGGAAAATTAAATAAAAGATATTTTATTTAGTAAATTTGTTTATTTGTTACTCGGGAGGGGTACTTCTAATTTATGTTATGTCGATTATTGTCAAATCTATTGTTCTGTATGTTATTACTGATATCTGTTTACTGATAGGAATCTTATTCTTAGATTGGGTCTATTCTGATTTGTTTACTATTACTAATATTTGTTTATGTGATACCCTTTCTAGGAGATAGTCATGTCCTCACTATCCTCCTATGTACCAGTTTAGTCATCTCAATGCAGTAGGACTATACCAAAATACTAATCAATAATTAAAGAAAATATCATAAACTTATGTGTGTGTGCGTTGGGTCATCGAGTACGGTATTGAACACACTATTATCTGATTGTATTATCAAAAATTTCTGAATGACTAGGTAAGGTACTAAAGTGTGTATAAATTGAAATGTATTTTTATAAACTGCATTTAATGGCTTTTAAAACACTATTTGTATTTGTTTATTACTGCGGGTCTTATTGAGTTATTGGAACTCACCTATAATCCAATTCCTCATATGATAATGAAGATCTATCTTTAGATGCCTGTTTGGATCCATTCTGCGAGGATTAGAAGATGATGCCTTTAGTATGTTTTAGAATCTTTTGTATATTATGAATAGAGGCAAATAATCTATATTCGGGTATATAGATGTCACAAGTGGTATCAAAGTAGAATCCTAGGCCCATCCCTTACAGTAAGTATAGGAACTTAAGAGTTATGATAGATAAATAATTTCTAATAAGAACAAAAAGACCCTAGAAACTCTAGGAAAAGAATTCTATTAATCTCTAAACAATGTTTCCCTTATGTAGGCAATGTGACACGTGGAATGAGAGACCGATGATGCTCCCACTTAAGCTGAATTTACTAAACTTTTTCAAGCCATCTAGAGTCTTGCCCATGTTGTTGGTTAACAAGTCCACGATCAGCAAAATGACAATTGCTCTAGACAAGAAAATGGCCAGACTTTCAATAACAGGGCTATTGCTCTTAAGATTTCTAAATTTAAGAAGCTAAATCCACCTATTTTTTAGGGCATTCTTAACCCAATGATTATCGAGAAGTGGGTGATGCAGATTGAGAAGATTTTTACTGTCTTGGACGTTACTGAGGAATAAAAGGTTCTTCTAACTATTTTTTACCTTTTTGGGTGAGATAGAACATTGGTGGAGATTGAAGTAGGAATTATTTCCCATTCCTACTACTTGGGAACATTTCCTTGAGGTATTTTATCAGAACTTCTTTCCAGGTTGGGGTCAAGAGAAAAAGGAAAAAGAATTTCAAGAACTATAATAGGGCAACCTTTCTGTGAGCCAGTATGTTGCTAGGTTTGTCTAATTGTCCAAGTTTGCACTAGAATTGATGTCCACTTAGGCTAAGAGAGCTAGACGATTTTTGAAAGGTCTGAGATCAAACATATATGATCGAATGGCCATGCTTAGGCCCACTATTTATGCTAAAGTAGTAGATAATGCCCAACTGGCTGAAGCACTCTTAGTCATCTAATATAAACAAGCCAACTAATCAGTTGAAGAGGAAGGAACCCATGCCAAGTACAAAAAAGCAGCCCTACACTCATCCTGCAGCACCTCCTCCTTTAGGTAAATCTGTTGTAGCTAGTTGAACTTGTGGTCAGTTGGGGAAGAACCATGGTGATCGTCCTTACTACCAGGTCACCAATGCCTGTTACAAATGTGGTAAGCTAAGTCACTATGTTAAAGACTATCTTCGGCCTGAGGGTCGCACTGCAACTAGGGGACCTATGTGTCAACTTGATGAGCCTGATGTAAAGGCTACAACGACAATCATTTAAGGTACACATTCTATCTCTGTTGCTCATACTTTGATTGATTCTGGTGCTACACATTATTTTGTGTCATGAAATTTTGCTAAACAATTATTTATTACACCTAAAGCATTAAATAAAACCTTAGTTGTAGAAATTGCATCCAAGGATATTTTAATGTCTAATAAAGTGTATAAATCATGTAAAATTAACATAGTCGATAGGGAATCGGTAGTAGAGCTTTTACTTTTAGATTTTTGTAGGTTTGATGTAATTTTCGGCATGGATTGGTTAGCTACTTACCATGTTAATCTAGATTGTTTTAGTAAGACTATAACTCTAAATCCCCCTAATACTATACCCTACTTTTGGCAAATAATTTTTAAAATTAATGAAAACACTTTTGTTTCTGTATTTACTCAATCTTTATATTTCGTAACCTAATATGTTTAGTTGAATATGTGAAATGAATTCTAAACCAAGTATTTAGAATATTCCAATGGTGCGACATTTCCCAGATGTGTTTCTTGAGGATTTACTAAATATACCTATAGTTCGATAAGTAGAATTTTTTGTAAATTTACTTTTGAGGACTACTAGAATCTCTAAGGCCCCCTACCGGATGGGTCGTGTTGAACAACAAGAGTTGGGTAAACAGTTACAAGAACATTTGAATAGAGGGTTTATCTGACCCAACACATCTCCTTGGGGTGCTCTAGTGCTATTTGTTAAGAACGAAGATGGAACCTTTAGATTGTCTATAGATTATTGAGATTTTAACAATGTAACTGTCAAAGACAAGTATCCACTTCCCAGGATTGATGATCCTTGATTAACTTCAAGGTGCTTCGGTATTCTCCAAAATTGATCTTCGATTAGGATATCATCAATTGAGAATCAAAGTGAAAGATATTCCTAAGAAAAATTTTCAATCAAGGTACAGTCATTATGAATTTCTTATGATGCCTTTTCGATTTATGAAAGCCCTTGCAATCTTTATGGATTTGATGAATAGAGTTTTTAAACTAGTTCTGGACAAATGTGTCATAGTATTGATCGATGACAAACTTGTTTATTCCAAGAGTCTCACAAAACATGCTACATGTTTAACTTATGTCTTGGAAACACTTGACAACACAAACTCTATGCTAAGTTTAGCAAATGTTAATTCTTCCTAGATAGAGTGGCTTTTCTGGGACATGTGGTTATTAGTGAGGGTATCTCAGTTGATCCTTCTAAATTGTAGGCCATTCTTAACTAGAATTAGCCAACTATTATAACTGAGATACATAGCTTTTTGGGTCTTACTAGGTACTACTACCGCTTTGTTGAAGGATTTTCTAGTATTATAGTTTCTCTGACCGATTGACCCATAAAAATGTCAAGTATGAATAGGACTAGTGTGAAAAAAAATTTCAAGAATTAAAGCATAGATTGACTATTGCTCCAATGTTGACCATTTCGGATGATTCTGGTGGTTTCACTATATATTATGATGCTTCACATCTTGGTTTGGGCTATGTCTTGATGCAACATGGTCGTGTTATGCTTATGGATCCAGGAAGCTGAAGCCTCATGAATAGAATTATCCCACGCATGATCTTGAACTGCCTACTATTGTTTTTACATTGAAGATATAGCACCACCTTATATAGTGAGACTTTTGAAATTTTTAAAAATCATAATAGTTTAAAATATCTCTTCGCACCAATGGAATTAAATGTGAGACATAAACCTTTGTTTGGACCTACTAAAGGATTATGATTCCAAAATTATTTACCATCATGGAAAGGCTAATGTTATTGCTAATCCTCTCAGTAAGAGGGGCTCTTATTTTGCTGCTCAGCTAATGTTCCCTTATTGGAAACTACTCTATACAATTCAAAATCTATCTTTGCAAAACTCTGGTGATGGTGCTTATTTGGTGCATCTTCACATTCAAC
>NW_019014692.1:2032244-2052082 GCF_000150535.2 Carica papaya | reverse complement strand
AGGTTGGGCAGGTTGAACTATAGGCGGAGGCAAGATAGGGGGAAGAGCAACTCTAGTTCGTTTATCGAGGTGGCTACTTACTGGATTAGGCAATCTCCTCCTAAGCTGTTGGGGTTTTTATTGGGTATAGACTCGGGCAATACTTTGGTGCTTGGTCGAGATGAGATCTTTAGCCAACTGGGCATGTTTTAACACCTCTGCATACGAGCTGGGTCTTAGTGTCGCGACCCGGTCATAGATGTCAGCATGAAGGCCTTTTAGAAACTTCCTAACTTTTCGGCTTTTAGGAGTGACCATTAAAAGGGCAAACCTACACAGTTGGATAAAACGGGCTGCATACTGGGCAATTGTCAGATTTTCTTAGCGGATGTTATGAAATTCCTCATCCTTCTTTTCTTGGACATAGGCAGGGAAGAAGTTATCAAAAAATACATCCATGAAAACTCTCTAGGGGGTAGGGCTAGGTAAGACTTCCTTCATAAATTGCCACCACTGTTCAGCTTCACCGTCTAACATAAAAGCTACTAGGGGAACTTTATGTTCCTTAGTTAGATGTAGGAAAGAGAAAAGCTTTTCTATCCCTAGGATCAAAGCTTCAGCTACTAAGGGATCAGGGCCACCTTTAAAATGTGGTGGGTTGAGTTTCCTAAACTCTGCTATATTGTGGGAAATAAACCTCTCGACTGTTCAGTATTCGGGGGCAGGAGGTGGACAAGGGTTGGCTTGATTTTATCCTACGACTGTAGTCAATCCTTGGACGACTCATAAGAGTTCGATAAATTCAGCCCTGGTCGGGTGATCCAGGGCTTCAGGTCGCTCAGTATGCTCTACGGATGGTCTTCCTCGCGTCATTCCTACAAAAGAAAGGAAAACATGAGTTGGTGGTCAAAAATTTTTTATAAAAGGACTTACTCTTCCTAGGTACTTCGAAGGGTATTTCCACCTAACCCTCAGTGTAAGGGATTTATTCCGCATAATTCTGCTCTGATACAATCTGTGACATCCCAAGTGCTATTCAAGGTAAATGGATGTCAAATACAGAAATAGAAGAACGAGTGCATGATAAAATTTTATGCAATGGAACCAATTAATATCAATCCCTTATAAATATATATGAGTTCCAATTATATACATATATTGAGGATAAAAGTGGCTACAATTATAAAATCAAAACACAAAAGAAGGCAACTTCTTTCACTATGCTATTGGACTCACTAGAGTGTGGGAACAGTCATGCACTCAAGTTTTGTGGATCCACAGGATCCTCATAGACTTCCAGTGGTAGGTCAGCCTGCGGTTCCTCATTTTCTTCCTCATCTATGGGGCATAGAAGAGTGAGTTCCATAAGCTCAGTAAGGAAAATAATATTTAAATAACATCGTAAGGGTTTAAAGGTGAATTATTCTAACATAAATACTTACCATTTGGTTACTTCGTAGACCTATCTTACATTATGAAAATAATTTATTCATTAGGAAAATAGTACATTAGCATAATCAAACAAACATACATTGTGCAAGATAATAGAAAAAATTAAATAAATCATGAAATGCTCGTATTTTTGTGTCATGCTTTGAAAAGTTGTTACAACTTCCATCTTTGAAGGAAGATACAGATTTCCAACTACCCATGTGGAATGACCAGATCAGATACAAATAATGGCAATTTGCTTAGGTATAATTTTTACTGGCCAACCAATAGTACAATCTACAACTACAGCCGTACCAACCATAGTTGTCTTATTAGATATCTACAATCATAACAATACTTATCCAAAGGTGACCCCTAAAAGATATTCACATCACCACAGTCCTCTTACGCCTTTTCAGACCAGATGGGGGAGAGAGACACAGATACCCCTCAGAGATAAAAAGGCTAACGAGACACTTGATACATTATTCATGTCAGTACAGATATATACTTTGGACCATTCATGCTTCATTCCACTTTTTCTCTTTTTTTATTTTTTTTTATTTTTTTAGATAACAATACCGAGTTCATATTAATTTTTATTACATGCAAAACATCAAATGTTTATAAATCACATAGCATGCTTGAAAACAATAAAAATTCAGCTTATAAGACCTACAAACACACAAGCATGCAAAACATGTAAAGTCATAATTATCATAATTTAATAATTTTTCTAAAAATACTCCTTAAGATGTCAAAAAAAATATTAAAGTCCTTACCGAAACTTTGATATTTCCTCCTTAACCGTTCTTATTTTCTTTCCCTCATTCTCTCTCTAAGTCTCAAAAAATGGAATAATGGAAATGTGGGGAAGAGTGGGAAAGGAAGACCTATTTATAGAAATTTAGAACCGTTGGATTCATGCCAAGTGGCAAAATTGGGTGAAGAGAGAGAGGAAAATATGTTTGGCATGAATAAGAGGGAGGAAGGCCTCCTCCGTTGGTGACGGTAGTGCGCTGCCTGAGGTGATGAGGGTGCACTACCCGAGGTGGCAGTGGCCCACCCAACGCATGCATAGCCTGCAGGAGCATAGGCCACCTGCCATATGCACCGGCCTACTGTGCACAGGCCCTAGCTGCACAGATAGTCGTTGCATCATGTTAGGTCACTTTTTTTCTCCCTCTCTCCTCATAGATTTGCGCCACTTGGCAAAAATTCAACGGTTTCCTTTTTTTATAAATAAGGACCCTTCCCCATAATTTCTTCATCACTTCATCTTCATTCTTCCATTCACCAAAGCAATTCTAGAGAGAGAGAGAGATAGAGAGAGAGAAGGAAAGAATAAAAGGAAGAGGAGTGTAGGAAAAACTTCAAGCTTTCAGTAAGGAAACTTTGTATTTATTTGTACATTCTAAGGAGTAATTTTATATTAATAAAAGAAATATTGCATGAATATATGATGGCTTGTTACATGTTTAATTATTTTATGTCTTTAATATATTTTCGTGCATATTCCATAATATAGCATACTTGTATCGTTTTAACAAGTAAATAAGCAAATGACATGATAAGAGATGACACAAGAAGCATGATATTATTTAACGAACATGTGGAATGAATATTGAAGTTTACATGTATAGTATCTAAATTAATATGATTCGTTAGGCTTTTTATCTCTAAGGAATTCTATTTCTCCCCCATCTGGTATAAAACAACGTGAGAGGACCGCTCCCTGTGGATGACAGTATATCCTCTGACGAGAGTGGTGACGTAATATAATTTTGGGGGTCACCTTGGCTACGTACGACTATGACTATATGTTACATGTAGGACTATTGTAGTTGGCACAACCATGGTCATAAAACATGTAATGGTTTGGCAAGCCATAAATGTGATGCGAAATGAAATTGTCATTCCATAGTGGTAGATAAAAATCTGTATTGCCCTTAGTAGATAGATGTCAGAATGACTTCATGGGAAGAATAAGTAAAAGATGAAAATAAAGCATGATATGATATGATTTGTTTGATTTTTCTCTATTTTATACATGACATGATTACATGTTTGATGTGATTGATTTGATGTTGACGTTTTTCTAAATAAAATATAATATTTTCTTGGACCCACATGCATGTTCTATGATGGTAAGCGAATAAGGTATTATTTCTAAGTTTAATTATGTTTAAAATCTTAGCGATGTCAATTAAATACTATTTTCCTTACTGAGAATTTATGGAACTCACCCCTTTCCATGCCCCACCCAAATGAGGAGGATAGTGAGGAACCGCTCGTTAACTTGTCAATTGAAGCCTTTGAGGATCCCGTGGATCCATGAACCATTACGAGTGCATATTTTATTCTACACTATGATGAGTCCACTTTTGAAGAGGCTTGTATTTATTTTTGTGTTGCCTCAGTATTGTAAGATTTGGAACTCAAATTTTATTTTGTCAAGGATTGTAATATGTTTTATTCCGCTGCATATAATTATTTTAAATGCACTCGTATGTGTTTCTGTATCTAGCACCCTTATGCATTAATCATTATTTGGGATGTCACAGGGCGGATCTTCCAGACGCCCATGCTACGCCAAGAAAGTAGTATGGGTTGGCACCTACTGTGCCATGTGGGCGCTTGGGGAAAAATCCCTCTTCTATTGGTTTTTCCCTCTAGCAATCGACCGAGCATAATGGGCCCCAAATGGGCCAAATGAAGCAAATTTTGAGTATTTTGGACTAAAATCAATGAAGAAAATCGGTTAATAGTTAATTGTGAATAAATATGATATTTAAAGGAAATATCAAATTAGAGTTTGTGACAACACTAAATTAATTTACTTAATGATAATTTAGGGTAATTTGGAAAAAAATGGTAAATGGGTTAGAGGGTAGACTCTTGTGTAAAATGGAACTTAGGAAAAATTTGTAGTTGAAATAATTAAAAACTGTAAAACTTAATCATAAAGAGTCTATAAATAAAATCATTTACCTATCATTACAGAGGGTTACTGTACCCTCACTTTTATTGACTAATTATGAACCACTCCCTATGAGTGCACACTGTACTGACATTCCCCTTGACGAGGGTTGGTTTGCAATTGACTGTTAAGGGTTACTATGTCAAAGTACTGTCATGGCTATGGATTACTATTACTGTTCTAACTTATTATCTAATCAATCGATTTTCCATTCATAGTTGTACTTAGGAATCCCTTCTGCCCTCCATTGATATAGGATTAAATAGCTTCATAAAATTGTAGCTAATTTGTATGCCTCAGTTGTATTTTTGTAAAGGATGAACTTAACTTGCCGTATAAATCTTTTAGTGCACTCGTATCTTTTTTATTATTGGACACCGTTACCTTCTGGTTACCGGGATGTCATAGGTGGGATCATAGTAAGTTTCTTAGGACATCCATTACACTTAGGCTTAGGATTTAGGGTAGTGCGATTAGTAACTTTTCCTTAGAACCATATAGTGATTTGTGAACCTTGAGCTAGTTCTTTTACTAAGACCTTGTCTCCCCTTTTTATGGGCAACTATGGCTCGTGGGAGACCCTCTATCGAATGATTTGAAGCCTTTGACACCCCAACTAGGCTAGAATTTCAAAAAACTATTCGAGCTATCCAAGGTTTAACTACTGTCGCAGACCATAATCGTGATCGTGATAAAAATCGCCCCTGTCCTGTTAAAGAGCAACCAAGTCGTGTATGTGCAAGAATATCTCTTAATTTTGGAGACTGAACCTTCCCTCTTTTGATGGCAGACCTTACCCTATGATAGCTGAAGCATGGATTGTGCAGGTGGAGGAGCTCTTCTTCATGCTCGAGCTCACAGAGGAACAAAAAGTTTCCCTTACAGCATTCGTGTTCACTAGTTAAGTAGAGCACTAGTGGCGTATTAAGAAGAACACCCAACCTATCCCTGCCAGTTGGGACAAGTTCCTAGATGCCTTTCATAAAAATTTCTTCCTAGTCTACGTTCGTGAAAAGGAGGAGTTCCAGGACCTCTGTCAGGGGAGTTTGTTGGTTAGTCATTGATGTGATCTTAGACAGCCCAAAATTAGTTCTAAAGATGCAATTCCGCATCAAGGAGGAACCCCATAAAAGCCTGGTGTGACATCCTAGATGCTAATTAAGGCAGGTGGGTGTCAGATATAAAAACATATCATGAGTGCATGATAAAAAATATATGCACCAGAGCAAATTAATACAAATCCCTTACAAATATATGGGTTCCAATTACATGTATAAATAACTGAGGCCAGAAGTGGCTGCAAAATACAATGTCAAAATACAAAAGAGAGCCACTTCTTTCATTTTACTATTGGACTCATCAGAGTGTGGAGACGATCATGTACTTAAGTTTTGCAGACCTACAGGATCCTCATAAAACTTCAATGTTGACGATTCCTCATTATCTTCCTCATCTGAGGGGGCAAGGAAAAAGTAAGTTCCATATGCTCAGTAAGAAAAACAGTATTTAGATAACATCATAAGGTTTTAAAAGGTGAATTATTTTAACATAAAAACTTACCATTTGGTTACACCATAGACCTATCTTGCCTTATGAAAATAATTTATTTATTAAAGAAAAACATCGCGTTATAGCCAACAATAAATAAAACACACAACATACCACACAACAGAGAAAATCAAATCAATCATGAAATACTCAGATTTTTGTGTCATGCTTCATGAAGTCATTACAACTTCGATTTTTGAAGGCAGATACAAAATTCTAACAATCCATATGGAATGACCAGATCAAATACAAATAATGGCAATTTGCTCAGGTAAATTTTCGATTTGCCAAACCATTGTACGATTTATGACCACGACCGTATCAACCATAATGGTCCTATCAAATATTCTATGATCACGACATTACTTAGGCAAAGGTGACCCCTAACAGATGTTCGCATCACCACTCTCGTCAGAGGGTACGTCGACATCTACAGGGAGCTATCATCTTCGTCTTTCCAAACAAGATTGGGGAGGGAAAAAATAGATATCCCTCATAGATAAAAAGCCTAACGAGACACTTGATGCATTATGCATGTCGATACAGATACATACTTCGAACCATTCATTCTTCATTCCACTTTTTTTGTTCTTTTTATTTTCTAAATAACCTTACCAATTTTATATTATTTTAATTACATCCAAATCATCAAGTGTCTATCACTCACATAGCATGGTTGAAATCAAGAACAATTCAACTTATTAAGCCTACAAACACAAAGCATGCAAAATAGGCAAAATCACATAATTATCAATTTAATCTTTTATTTTATCTAACAATACACCTTAAGACATTTAAAGAAATGTTAAATTCATTACCAAAATCTTGATAATTTTTTCTACACCATTCTTCTTTTCTTCCTCTCATTCTTTCTCTAGATCACTTCCTTTCTCTCTCTCTCTCTCTAACTCTTGAAAGTGAGAGAATGGAAGTGTGGAGAAATGGGAGAAAGGGACCCTATTTATAAAACATGGGAGCCATTGGATTTAAGCCAAGTGGCAAAATTTGGTGAAGAGAGAGAGTAAAAAAAGACACTTAACATAAAAAATGGAGGAGAAAGACCTCCTCTACCGGCACTGGCACCACAAGCAGTAGCACAACGCCAAAGGTGGGTGGTAGCACACTATCCGAGGTGGCAGTGGCCTCACCTGCCCGTCGCACGCATTGCAGGCCTAACCGATAAGTGTCAGGCTACCTTGCCACGCGCAAGGACTGGGCGTGCTAGGCTGCCGCACGCAAGTCTCAGGTGCGCTGGCCTATCTGCACAGGCCTGCTATGAGAATGGAGCGCGCACAGTGTGCGGCATCTGTCTATCCGCGCGTGATGTGATGTGTGTAGATGGGTCCTGCCTGTGTACGACAAGATGCGCGTGCAAGCTTGTCCTCTACACCGGGTGCGATGGGATGTGCACACAGTGCACACATCCTACACCTGTCGCACGCGCACGCACGCGTGTACATGCACACGAGCGCCCACGCTGGCAACCCATTCTGCGAGATTTTTCTCCCCATTTTCCATTTTTCCTGAAAATTGTTTATTTTTTTTAAAAAATTGATGATTAAATAATTAAATTAAAATAAATTAAATGAAATCAAAATAAATAAAAATTGACATAATTTATGAATTACGATAATAAACTGCATAATAAAATAAATGAGTTCAGGATAGCCTTAATGCCCGAATAATTAAGATTTTCCAAATACAAATTAAGCACAGTGGTGATGGGGTGTTACATCTGGACTCTTGTAAAATAATTATTTGGGAGTCTGATGCAACACAATAAACGTGCACATGCAGGTCTCATCCCAAACAGGAAATTAGTGACAGCATCTTGTTTCCTAAATTGGGTCACCTAGAACAAAAAAAGTAATTTTATTCCTAAATACTTTCCTAATTGGGATTATTCCAAGAGATAGACCAAGTTTTTCCAAAGGAAACTTAAGGCCCAAGTAAGATTAATGGGCTTGAAGAATTAAAAGGAAATCCAAGTTTTAGGCAAAACACGAGAAGGCCTAAAGGCCTTATGGCCAAGATGGACCATGACCCAAGGATGTCGCACCTATGGGCAACCCACATGCGCACACCATGCATATGCGCAGCAAGGCCCACATACATATCTCTTATTCCTGATGACAGTGATAGAATGTTAGGGAATATCTTTTATGAAAAAGGAAGTTGGATTGTACTTACCTACAAGGAGATTAATTTTTACCTTAACCACTCTTTGCATAGCCGTAATGTTTCCTCTTACAGATAATTACCATGGCAAGTGGGCTATGAAGATTTGATCCAGATCCCAGAGGAATTGTGAATCAAGTCATCACATGTATCAATAAAGTAAACATACAGGGGAAGTCTAGTGTGTTCTTTATTCTTATCACTAACCATTCTCCTTTGGATGAAGGTCAAGATTCGAGGATAAATTTTTTTGAAGAAGGGGGTGATGACGTGATCTTGGACAATGCAAAATTAGTTCCAAAGATGCAATTCTTCATGAAGGAGGAACCCTGTGGAAATTTGGACTCTTGTAAAATAATTATCTAGAAGTTCGCTGCAGCACAATAGACGTGCACATGTAGGTCCCCTCCCAAACATGAAAGCGGTGACAACATCTTCTTGTTTCCTAAATGGGGTCGCCTAGAATAGGAAAGTAATTCCATCTCTAACTACTTTCCTAATTGGAATTATTCCAAGAGATGGGACAAGTTTGTCCAAAGAAAATTTAAGGCCCAAGTAAGACTAATAGATTTAAAGAATAAAAAACAAGTCCAAGCTTTAGGCCCAACTCTATAAGGCCTCAAGGCCTTATGGCCAAGATGGGTCATGGCCTAAGGATACTTTATCCATGGGCAGCCCACATACATGCACCATGCATATGTGTAGCCAGGCCCACACGCGTGCGAGTTCAGGCTGGGAAATAGCCCCGCCTGCACAAATCAAGTGGCTCGCAAGCCCCGCATACAGAATCAGTCACCTGCGTAGGCTCATGGGGTAGAACGCGTGCAACTCGAGTAACCGGGCTTGGAACCAGCCCTGTTGGCCCAATTGTCTTGTGGCCCAACCTGCGAGCCTTCCTTATGAGACCCAAGCAGCCAGTTGGTCCAACTCGTTCAGGTTGTCTAAAAACCAGCCCTCTCCACTTTTAATTAATTAATTTTTTATTTATTATTTTAAGGCTTTTGCGACCTATTTTTAATTTCCCATATTTTAAATTAAAATCCCACTTGCCTAAGTTAATTTTCCCATGTGTTTTACATGAAAATCACATGGGATAAGCCTTATCTGATTTTAATTATATTTTATTATAAATTATATCCCTATGATTATTTAATTAATTTTTTTATATTTAGATGGAATAGAATAAATATTTTATTATGTAATTATTCTAGAATTAGATAAAATTTTATCTACGATATTATTTTATTAATTTATTCAAGAATTTGTACTCATCTAGATTGCCCTGGGGATGGCTATAAATAGGCCTTTGGCCATAGGTTGTAAACACACTAATTACAATCAATTTGAGAGAATCCTTGAAAGCTTAGGCTTTTTTTCTATTGGCATTTTTGCTAATTTAGCTTCTTCAAGTTCTTCGAAGAGCAAGAGTTTTCAGAAGTCTTATTGAGCCAAGGAGTGGGGATCAAATTATCGATAAGTCTGTGGTATTTTTTCTTTCCTTGTTTTATTTTTCCAAGTCCTTGTTTTTGCATTCCTTTTAGGATTATATATTCAATTAGAGGGAAAGATTTATCTAGGTGGTTAAAATTTTGATATTATATAATGTTGAGTGGGTTATAGGAGTTGATTCAATCCTCCCCATACTCTCCCACTTCATCTTGTATTAAAGCTTACGCTCCTAGAATCCAAATCTATCTTTTATGCTTTCAACATTTTTGTTATTTAATTAACAATTCAAATTAATTTTTGATTTGTTAATTCGTACTGCGTCCCGCTTGAATTCATATCTATCCATTCAATTCAAGTGGTCCTTATTTATTATTCAAAACAAATTTATATACATCAAAAATACTAAAAATATTTCAATTGAATTCCATAAGGCAATTGGCACGTTGCTTGCATCTTGTATAACAAAAGCAAAATAATCACCTGAGTGGTGGCTAGAAATCCTTTGAGAAATTGAAGTAAACGTTCCTCACCTAATGGGTGCAAGCGAAAGCTTTTGTTTTCATTTTGCACATTATCCAAGTTTAATTTTTGAATTACATTTCTATAATCTTGCATCAATATTGCATAAAGAAACTTGACTAGTCATAGAGCGTAGCTAACAAATTGGGGGTAGTATAGGTAAGTGTACCTTCTAATTATATCCATCAGGATTGATCGGATCTCTACACATTAGTCCATCTTGACAATCTTTGTGATCTATGTTTCTGTCTTTTATTTTACGTTTGTTCAATTATAAAATTAAGTGACTAATCAATACTAGTTGATTAACACACAAAGGGCACACCATTTTTTTTTCTGTGTGCTTGTTTTCGAGTTTCAATAGAAATCATAATCCTTTAGGGTTCCTTGTTGTGTCATTAAGACTAACATGCAGACTTGATTCAAGTGGTTTTGATTCTGAATACTCAACTCGACAAACAAAGTTGTTAATTGAGAGATTTAGAGGTAAACATGAGTGAAGGTGAGGGAGAGATTTTATTTCATTAACCTTTATCTTGTAGGAAAATTCACTATGTTTCAATAAAGTGACATACTTCCATTCGGGATATATATCATTATTGTCCGAATGGTCATAAATCTGCAAGCCCAAGGAGAGGACAACGAGTAGAGGGAGAACATATTCTGCATACAATGCCTTGTCAATGGTAAGGTAGGTGGAATGATCATTGATGGTGATAGATGTACTAATGTGGCAAGCACTCTATTCGTGGAAAGAGCAGGGTTGACATACATCAAGCATCTAAATCCCTACATGTTATAGTGGTTGAATGATCATGGTGAAGCCCAAGTTACCAAGCAATTCATAATGTCGTTCTCCATCAGGGAATGTCACGACGAGGCATGTTGTGACATTATATGTGACATCCCAAATACTAATTAAGGCATAAGGGTGCTAGATACAGAAATATATTATGAGTGCATGATAAATAATTGTATGCAGCGAAGCAAATTATTATAAATCCCTTACCAAAATATATGAGTTTCATTTACACATATATAACTAAGGCCAGAAGTGGCAACAAAATACAAAAAGGGTCACTTCATTCACTATGTGAATGGACTCATCAGAGTGCGGGACAAATCATGCACTTAAGGTTTATGGATCCATGGGATCCTCATAAATTTTAAAGGATAGGTCAGCGATCAGTTCCTCACTATCTTCCTCATCTGGGGAGCATGAAAGGGGTAGTTCTATATACTCAGTAAGAAAAACTCTATTTAAATAATATCATAAGATTTTAAAAGTGAATTATTATGTCATCAACACTTACCATCAGGGGTCACGTCCAAGTCCTTTCTTACTTCATAAAAATAATTTAATTATTAAAGAAAATATCAGATCCATCATATCATATTCATAACAATCAAATCAATAATGCTAATAATAGAGAAAATTAAATAAATTATAAAATACTCAGATTTTCGTGTCATGCTTCGCGAAGTCATTCTGACTTCCATTTATTGGGGCAAATATAGATTTTTGACTACCCATATGGAATGACCATATCAAATATATAATGGCAATTTGCTCAAGGCACATTTTTGGCAAGCCCAACTATGTCACGATCTATGACCACGGTCATGCCAACAACAGTAGTCCTATCAGATATTTTTTTGCCACGGTAGTACTTAGCCAAATATGACCCCTAATAGGTAATTCATATCACCACTCTCGTCAGAGGATACGCCGTCATCTACAGAAAGTGGTCCTCTCATGTCTTTCCAGACCAAATGGGAGAGGAGAAAATAGAAATTCCTCATAGATAAAAAGACTAACGAGACACTTGATGTATTATGTATGTCAATACAAAACATGTTTTCATACCATTTCATGTTCATCTCATTTTCGTTTTCAGAAAATTATCACCAAAATCATGTTATTTAGATCATATGCAAATCAACAAATGCCTATAAATCTTATAACATGCTTTATCAAGAAAAATTCACTTCGTTTGAACAATTAAACATAAAACATGCAAATCATAAATTTCAAGCTTCGTAATTTTAATTTCTAGAAATGCTTCTTATGATGTCCAAGAAAATATTAAGTTCCTATGGAAACCTTGAAGTTTTCCTACACCTTTCTTCTTCTTCTCCTCTCCTTCTCTCTCTTGATCACTCCTTCTCTCTTTAAGCTCTTGGAGGATGGAAGAATGAAATGGAAGTGATTATGAAAAATGGACGAGAAGGGTCCCTATTTATAGCAAATTATGCCAAGTGGCGAAATCTAGTGAGGAGAAAGAAAGTTGAGTGGAAAAAGAGTGATGTGACGCAACATGACGACAGTGCGAAAAACAAAGGAAGAACCTCCTAACTAGTGGCGGCTCACCGCCAAAGGTGGCGCTGGTGGCACAACGCCCAAGGTAGTGTACAATTTTTAAGGGGCGACGACACACTGCCTGAGGCAGTAGGGCGCCTTCCTAAGTAAGTCGTGCGCAAGCCCATACCTGTAGGCCTACCGCGAAGGCCTACTGCGCGGATGGTGTGCGCATAGGGCGCACAACACCTGGCCTCACATCGTGCGCACACTAGCCTATCTGTGCTTGATGGGATGCGCGCAGACCTACCTCGTGCCCTGTGCGAATAGAATGTGCGCATAGTATAAAATTAATTTTCTCACAGGTTTTTCGCCCCTTATTCTATCTTTTCTCCTGAAATTTATTTATTCACAAAAATAACAAAATTATAATTTCTAAAATAAAATTAAAATAACAAATTAAATTTATGAAATATAATATAAAATTAAGAGATAAATTTAAAAGAGTTCATGTTGCCTTAAGGCCTGAATAAATAAGATTTTACAGATATAAATTTAGCCTAAAGGTTAGAAGGGTGTTACATTATACCTATACATGCTAGTCACTTGATACTTGGGAGATCTTGGTAGTTTGATAGACAAGTATAACATAGTAGTCACACAAATCGATATTCATTGTGAAAGGACGGTCTGAATCATGTCCTTACGCCTTTATCACAAAACGAGGCACATGAAGATCTCGTCAAAATTAAACAATCCTTTCTTTAATACTCAAAGAGAGCATAAGAGAGAATGAAAAGGCCGAAAAGGAACCTAATGGTCCATTAAGCATCGAAAAAGCTCGACAGATAGTTAAAGATGGTCCATTAAGAGAAAAATTGATAAAGTAAACAAGGAAGTGTCCTGATGACAAGGATAGAATGTTAGGGAATATCTCTTTTGAAATGGAAAGTTTAATTTTACTTAGCTACAGGGAGATTTATTTTGACCTTAACCACTCTTTGCATGATAATACTATTTTTTTCTTATAGATAATTATCATGGCAAATGGGCTACGAAAATTTGATCCATATCCTAGAGGAATTTTTAATCAAGTCATGACATGGATCAATAAAGCAAATATATTGGAAAGGTATGGTGCAATCTCTATTCTTATCACTAACCATTCTCCTTTTGATGATGGTCAAGATTCGAGGATAAATTTTTTTGAAATATGAGGTGATGACGTGATCCTAGACGAAACAAAATTAGTTCTAAAGGTGCAATTTCGCATCAAGGAGGAACCCCATAGAAATCTGGACTCTTGCAGAATAATTATTTGGAAGTTCACTATAACACAACAAACATGCACACACAGGTCCCCTCCCAAATAGGAAAGTGTTGATAGCATTTTCTTATTTCCTAAATAGGGTCACCTAGAATACGAAAGTAATTCCATCTTTGACTACTTTCCTAATTGGAATTATTCTAAGAGATAGGTCAAGTTTGTCCAAATAAAACTTAATGCCCAAATAAGATTAATGGATTTGAAGAATTAAATGAATTCCAAGTTTTGGGCCCAACCCGAGAAGGCCTTAAGGCTTTATTGGCAAGATGTGTCATGGCCCAAGGATGCCTCACCCATGGGCGGCTCACATACGCGCACCAAGCATATGCATAGTAAGGCCCGCACACATGTGAGTTTAGGTAGGGCAGTAGCCCCGCCTGCACAGACCAAGTGGCCCATGGGCCCTGCACATGGAATCAGTTACACGCACATAGCCCATCCATCTTGAGCTATCCCATCCAAATAAGGCTCGTTAACCCAACTTGAGCCATCTGGTCCTCCACCCAGCCGAGGCAAAAAAAAAAACCCTTTCTACTTTGACCAACAGGGCGAAGTAGAGGCCCACCCACATGGCCTGCTCAGCACATGAGCATGCCTGCCAAGGCTGTATAATACGACATGTCGTATAAACAGCATGGTCGGGCGAGCTATCCCAATACTTTGGCGTGTCGAGATAGGCCCTCATGCGTGCATGCGTGTGCTCACTCAGTATGGTTGCATGACACAGGCGTGCTATGCACGCCTATTCCCTATGTCAACATGTCCTCGCACGCAGGTCTCTTAGCTTGCAAACATGCTTGATAGGCTGCATGCACACACGTACCCGCACAGTCTTCACAGTAGGTCCTCTTGGCATGTTGGCATGCGTGGCAGGATCTATGCACCCATGCCAAGCTGTTGTGCACACACAATAAGCTTGGGGCCTTATCTTGGCACTTAAGTGTGCCAGGACAGTGTCCCTTGTGCACGTAAACACAAAACAGCCACATAATGCAGTATGTCTCGACACCTTAGTGTCTTCATTGTTAAAAACCCAAAAATTCATCTCCTCATCCTGTCCATTATTCCCTATTTTAGTCATCCCATTTTATTTCATAAAATGTGTCAACATAGATAAAATTTAAGCATTAAAATAATTCAAGACCACATTAAACATTCAACAACATGACAATTAAAACCACTCAATATTAACACACACAGTAAATACCTCATGCATGCATATTTACCCAAATTTTTAAATAATTAAAAACATAATAAACCCATTAGAATCATAGGGGAAAATACAAAATCCCTTAGCCAAAACACTAATTGAGTTTTTGATTTTTGAATGTAATAAAGAATCTTTGATTTTAAAAGAGAGGGTGATGGAGAGATGTGCGGCTTTGGTGAATTTAGAACCTATTATGCACTTGATGTTTCAAAGAAGAAAGAAGTGGCTACTGTTAGGAAGATAGGTATCAGAAGAAAGAAGAAGGAAAGAAGAAAAAAGGTTAGAATAGATGCTTACTTTTTAGAGAAGAAGAACTGAAATGCAGAAATAGATGAAGACCAATGCGTGATGGAATAATCCCTTACACTTAAGATACCAAGTCTGAAGTTAGAAAAAATAGTAGGGAATTCATAGATATAGCTTTTCCTTTCTATGACATCCCTTGTTGACTTCCTTCCTAATGACTCAAAATAGCAACAACTTAGTTAGAGAATTGTTGAATAATCAATCGAGTTAGAAAATACATTTCATCGAAGAAAAAATACCTTTAAAGACTAAAGAACTTATTTTAAAAACTCTCTTAAGTTTATAGTTGTAGGATAAAAGAGTTATCTCAAAAATATTTATTTTTCTAACCCTTGTGATAAATAGAAAGATGGACCTGAACAATCAACTCATATAATCCCTATCATTTATGACTTTCTAAATGTCTTTCCAAAAGAACTACTAGGACTACCTCCTAGACAATAGGTTGAGTGCTCCATCGATCTAGTTCTTAGCACTTACCCCATCGATATACCCTTAGGCCGAATGAATAAGATCGAACTCTCTGTAGGGTGTCCCAATCTTATTTATAGAGAGGAAAGATAGGACTCCCCATCTTTGCATTGTCTACCTAGAGCTCAATCATACAACTAACAAGAAACGGTGTCTGTTTCCTTGCATCGATAACTTGTTAGATCGAATTCTGGGCACATCAGTGTTTTCTAAAATCCTTCTTACGCCTGGTTATCATTAGGTACAAGTCCAAACTGAGGATATACTAGTGACGACGTTCTGCTATCAATGTCATCCTTTTAAATTCTAAGTTATACCCTTTAGTCTAATAAATACTCAAGCAATTTTCACAGACCTCATTAACATAATCTTCGAGCCTATCATAAACTAGTACATTCTTATTTACATAAACGACATCCTGATATTCTCAAAGAATTCTCAAGATCACGCTATCCACCTCACTCTTGTGATGGAAATTCTTTTTCAGCACAACCTTTATGCTAAGTTTGATAAATGCTCCTTTTGGATGGATCGGATCTCCTTTCTTGGCCATATGATCTCTAGTGAAGGGGTTTTTCTATTGACCCTACCATGGTCGAGAGTGTCATCAGTTTAGACAAACCAATCAACATCGAGGATGTCCGTAGATTTTTTAGGCAAGTTGGATACTATCAGTATTTCATCCAGGACTTTTCTTGTGTTGCTGCTCTTCTGATGAGCTTCATCAAAAGGGGGTTGTATTTTAACTAGGAACCTAAGTGTGAGGGAAGTATTTTAGAAATCAAGCATCTGCTTACTATCACTCCAGTGTCAGGTCTTCCCCGACGACGTCGAATGTCTTTAGATAGATTGTAACACATCCTATACTAAACTAAATTATGTGCTCATGTAGTAAGGTTGGGCTATAGCTTTTGGTTTTAGGCAATTGAAGCCATATGAGCGTGACTACACACGCTCATGACCTCGAGCTCACTGCCATTGTTTTTTTTTAAAGATATGACATCACTATTTGCAAGGTCAAACTTTTGAGATCCATACTGATCAAAAAAATCTGAAGCACCTGTTTTCCCAATAGGAACGAAATAAAAGGCGGTAGTGCTGGATAGTTCTTTTAAAGGATCATGACTGCAAGATCCTACATCATCCTAGTTAGGGTAGCATAATCGATGGTACCTTTAGTCGAAAGGAAAAAGGATTGTTGAGATGACTTATGATTTCTAGGTGAAAGATGTTAAAGGCAATTCAGGAACTCCAAGTGAGGCACTACAGCCACCGTACCTACCTTGCATAGATTTGGGATCAGTCCATCATCCTTGTCGGACTTTGGGAAGCCTAGACAATAGACCCAAAGATTTTGCAGCACAAGAGCAAGTTTTGCCCGAGGGAGATAGTAGCGGCGACAACAACTTCAAAGTGGCTAACAAAGGATTATATCGATTCTGCAATCGAATTTAGGTACCTAACAACCCGACACTCCGATCAGATATTTTGAATGAGGCACTTGCATCTAAGCTACCCATCCACCCTAGTAGCACCAGGATGTAACATGTTCTAAGATGATTCTAGTATAAAGAGGGATATTTTTGAATATGTCTTCTAATGTCCCACATGCCAGAGAATCAAGGCTGAACATCAAATACCTTGTGGTTTTTTGCAAGGTCTCTCTATTGCTGGGGGGAAATGAGAGCACATCGCTATCGATTTCATCATGGGACTACCTAAGACCAGTGCTAACTAAGATGCCATTTGAGTCATTATGGACCGGCTGACCAAGTCTGCTGACTTTCTTGCAACCAAGACAACCGACATAACCATGAAACTAGCTCGATTATTCATCAAGGAGATCATCCAACTTCATGGTGTTCTTACTTCCCTACTAAAAAAAATATTCTTGTAATAGGTCCTGTTCCTAGTCAGAAATATAGTAAAATCACCTTTCCTATTCTTTCTCATACTTCACTACTAATAAAGATGAACACTTCTTAAAATATCCCATATATATAGGTGGGAACAAGAGAAGGGGTCATATTTATGCTAGTGGGAGAAAAAGTAACAATACAGTTTATAATGTTATAGTAGTGGGTATACTAAGAAAAATTTTACAAAAGGAAGGGGGGATATGAAATAACCATAGTGGATACATCGAATGGATGTCAAGTGGTTGATATTATCTACCCAAGACCAGAACTTCTTATTTTCAAGGGTAAATCCATCAGACTCAGTTCATTAGATCCATGAAGGCTCTTGGGCCATTGGTTAATCTTAACGGCATCACCTTGAATGCATACAAAGTATACCTGCACCGAAGGGAAGTTTTTAGAATATCTTTTTCTCTACCTCTCATCTGGTGATATCCAGTCCTCATATTGATCTTAGGAAAAAACGTAACTCCTTGTAATTGGTCGAAGAGATCATCGATCTGGGGTAAGGGTATTTGCTTTTAACGGCCACTCGGTTGAGTTCCCTGTAGTCTACACAGAGTCAGAGGGAACCATCATTTTTCTTCATGAACAACACCAGAGTGGCCCAAGGAGAATGGCTAGGGTGAATAAATTTTTAGGTGATAAGGTTAGAAAGCTGGTGTTCCAGCTCTATTAGCTCAGCGCGAATCATGCGATAAGCAGGTTTTAAGAGCAACTGGATTCCAGGCAATAATTCAATCAAGAACTCTACCTCATGTAGGGGAGGTAGACTAGGAAGTTCGACGGGAAAGATATCCAAAAAATTTACAAACAATTGGTATGGAACACACAGTAGGATCAACACCCCATATTTCTGTTCATTCAATAGTTAGGAAAATAATAACAATAATTTTTATTCCTTTTTTATGGATTGAAAAGTTACAATTTTACTTTCACGATCTATTATAACTCTATACTTTTCCAACCAGTCCATTCCTAATATTAGATCAAATTCTACAAAATCTAATAGTATCAGGTTTACACATACCTCTATTCCTGAAGTTTTTATCCTACAATCCTTATATATATAGTGAGCCTCTAGTAGTCCCTTAGAGGGAGTTTTTAGCACTAGTGTTTTTCTTAAAGGTTCCAGTCTAAACTCTAGATTACAAGCAGATGCACAAGAAATAAAAGAGTGAGTTGCACCTATATTGATCAAAGCCTTAGCAGAAGTGTTATGAATAGAAAGCATACCCTAGATAAGGACAGGAGTAGGAACAGCACTAGATTCATCTAAGTGGTACACTCGACCTTGTGCTATGGGATAGGCTATATCCTTTGGTCGTTGGGGGCAATCCTTTATAAGGTGATGGGTGCTTCCGCATTGATAGTAGGTGTTATTGATACGCTGACTGGGCAGGTCACCATGTGAGCGACCACAATGCTGACAAGGTTGGCTAGATCAAGCTGGTGGAGTTATAGGTGGGGGCAAGGTAGGAGGAATGACAACTCTAGTTCGTTTGTCTGGAGGGTTACTTACTGGGTCATGCAATCTCCTTCTAAGTTATTGGGGTTAGTGTTGGGTATGGAATCGAGCAATGTGTTCGTGCCTGGCTGAGATAAGGTCTTTGGCTAACTGGGCATGTTCAAGCACCTATGCATACAAGCTGGGTCTCAGCATCATGACTCGGTAATAAATGTCGGCATGAAGGCCCTTGAGAAACTTCTTAGCTTTTCGACTTTTGGGGGTGACCATCAAAGAAGCAAACCCAGACAGTTGAACAAAATGAGCTACATACTGGGCAATAGGTAGACTTCCTTGGTGAAGGTCCTGAAATTCCTCCTCTTTTTTTCCCAAAACATAGGCAGGAAAGAAGTTATCAAAGAAAGCATCTATGAGAACTTCTCAAGTAGTAGAGGTAGGCAACACTTCCTTTTTAAGTCACCACCAGTATTCTGTTTTACCATTTAACATGAAAGTGTAAAGAGAACTTTTTGTTCTTCAGTTAGGTCTAAGATAGAGAAGAGCTTCTCTATTTGTAGGATCCAAGCTTCGGTTACTAAAGGATCAGGGCCACCTTCAAAGTATGGGGGGTTAAGTTTCCTAAATTCTACTATATTGTGGGAGATAGACCAATCTGTATTTCGGTATTCAGGGGACAGGGGCAGATAAGGGTTGGCATGATTTTGTCCTACGACTACAGTTAATCCTTGGATGGCTCAAAAAAGTTCTACAAATT
>NW_019014692.1:2012753-2026010 GCF_000150535.2 Carica papaya | reverse complement strand
ATAAATTAAAAATTTTGGAGGTAGTTTTTAAGTATAGAAAAAAACGATATATACGAGTTATTTAAGTTCAAAAAAATGGGGAGACATGGCTGAAAAAAATTATCACCAGGACTGTTATTTTAGAAATGTATGTTTGAATCATTTTCAAGTAAAATTTTTAATCTGTAAATTCGAAAAAAAAAATAAAAATAATATGATGAGAAATAAGATTTCAGATAAATGAAGATGAATTAGGATCGTTTTGAGCAAGATTTTGAATATAATTAATTGTGAAATTTCTTAATATATTAAAAATTATTCACAACAAAGAAAATTATAAGACCCAAAAATTTGGTTAAAAGAGACCGTTTTAAAAACGAAAATTTTAAAATATTTTATATTAATTAGTAATTCTGTAATTTTTAAATTCCATGCCAAAAACCCTTTACAAAATTTGTGAAATTGAGTAGAAATAACAATAATGAATTTTTAGTTAAATTTTTGAAGAATATAGTAACACTGTTTTTAATTTGAGGGGTAATTATGTCATTTTAAGGGGCTGTTTTTGAAAATAAATTCAGCCATATGTTTTTTAAAATTTGAAATAAATTTGTATGTAAATTGGAGTTATTAAAATACCATCCGAAGTTATTATACGCAATATTAAAGTAAGAAATTGTTATGTAAATTACGAATTTAGTAATGCAAGTGTGGTCGATAAAATTAGTGAAGGCTTAATTTTATTGAGCCAATAAATTTTAAATGCCTTACGAGTCAAGGACCGTGATGAATAATTGTTACTCGTGGTGAAAGAAAAAGAGTTGTGTGAATTACTCAAGTTCCATGAAAAGTAAAATTTGTGAAAATTATTGTAATTAATGAGAGTTTTCGTGTCTTGATTTAATAAATATATCCAAAATTAAATGCGGAAAAAAATTAATCTTCCGCTTTTACCATTTACCATGGAAAGGTGTGCAATTATGACCAAAATTCGGTGGAATAAATTTGGTGTCGTTAATTTAAGGCACGAATTTAAGTTGTAACATCTCGCATTCTTTATTGAGAAAGGAGTGTTACCACACGTATAGAACCTGATAAATTACACAGTAATATGTTCAAATTTAAAATCAACCATACATTCTTTGTACGAAATTACAGGTCATGAGACTCATGAAAAGTTTTAATTACATTACTATAACAAATTTTAAATCTATTTTACAAAACAAAACTCTCTAACACTAAAAGATTCTTTAGAGTCTTCATTTGACCTTAACATTGCTACTTATCTAAACTAATATGTACTTGGAGATGTTTGAATTTGGGGTGAGCTTCACGAGGTCAATAATGAAAACAGACAGTGCACATAATAAAGATACGCATACGCTCAATCACATAAGATTGGTAGAACAAATGAACATTTTATTCATAGCAAAATCCCAAGCATAGAAAACAATAAAATCACAATAATTTCACTTAGCCACAACTTTAGATCCTCATATAATTTCACTTTTTTTTATATTTAGATATATTGCTAATTTATTTTCTCCTCTACATTTGCATTTTTGTACATTCAAAAACACAAATGACACTTTCACTTATAGTATATTAGATTTTCTTCGAAAAATCGTATTGGATTTGACATCAGATTACACATTCACAATTTCACATAGTTATTTTATCACATATTCACATCGAATCCATATACACTTATCACACTTTTATAACTTACTTATATACTAGTTTCACAAACACTATTATTTGCATATTTTGTTCTATATTTTATTTTCACTTTCACTCTTATTAAAATTTCATCGCACGACGCCATTTCCGTCAGCATCATCGAGGACAAAATGGCTCCTTTCTGTCACATGGATATATCACATATCACACATCACATAGCACAAATCACATATCACATATCAAATTCCCAATGGACCCGAACACGGAACGATCATTCATTAGGGTTCACCAAACATGGAATAGTCATCTATAAGAGTTCCCACTCATGTCCGGTTGAGACCGTATCTACAGGTAGGGTTCAGCACATATCACTTGCAAAAATGGCCACACATATACCGATTAAATAGGTTTTCTTGTCTTTCAATAAATCATTCTTTATTTTAGTTCACTAATTAATTTTAAAATTTGTGATTTAATTATTTTAACACCTATAATACACATCATTACACCCATAACGTAACACACACGGCAACACACACATCCACAAACACAACACAATACACACACAATATATTCGCACAACACCTGCAACACACATACACATATAGCTTCACATATGTACATATTGATAACATACATTTACGTATATATATATATATATATCCAATCTATATATATCTCTATACATCTATATATTTACCTAGACACAATTTATTTAAATACATACTTTGCACTTGCACATGCAACTTATATCCACACAATTATTTATATATACATATCTCTATATATATCTACATACATTCAAATTCTTTTATACACACTTAAATGCGTATATACACAAAATACAATATTAATCCATATATTCCACTTGCACACTTAAACAAATGTAATAGCACACATTTAAACACCTATATAAAATATACATTTACAAACTTTTATGCATAAATTCATGTACACAAACACATCCTCATTCACATAAGTGAGTGTTGAAAAACTTGTTTAATATATATAACAAATATGTAAAAATTGATATTTGTATAATAAACAGAAAGGAAATTTTAACCGTTATATAGAAAAACGATAAGCAACAAAAAAAAATTTAATTCATGTAAATCTTTTTGAAGGGAATCTAAGAAAATAAAACTTAAAAACACACGATTGGTCTCCAAAATGAAACTAACCCAAATCCTTACCTAAACTTTCGTTAGAAAAGGTGTTAGACTCTTTACTGGATTCGTACCTTAGTCCTCTCTAAATCCAACTATTGTTTGGATAATTTCATCGTTTACAAATAGATAACACATGTGTTAAATGACGAGAAATTTTTGAAGTGATATAACACGAAAGGAGAAACTAATTTTACCTTGAATGCGCGGTCCCAATCGCTAGAGTCAACACACCCTACCACATGCACCACCACCTGTGTGTCGCCAAAATCACAACATGTCGTCACACATACTATCCCCAAAATTAGCATGTGCTACAGCACGCACTATCACCAGGACTAGCACGCGCTGCATGTGCCATCATCAAAACCAGCACGTGTTGCCCTATGTGCTACCTCTAAACTTGTCATGCATTAATGCATTTTGCTTGAAATTCAAATCGGGAACAGATACGGCCAAAATTACCGAGATCTAACTTCTTTTCAATCCAGCCTCTTCTTCCCCACCGTGTATGATGCCTTTGGTTGGGTGACATCTCAAATACTAATTAAAGTATAAGGGTGTAAAATACAGAAATAGAAACGAGTGCATATAAGATAAATGCATGCAGCGAAATAAAATATTATAATCCCTTACAAAATAATAATAGAGTTCTCATTCTTACAATATTGAGGCGAAGATAAAATTAATTACAAGTCACTATGAAAGATGAACTCATTAGAGTATGGAATAAAACATGCACTCATAGTGGTTCATGGATCCACGGGATCCTCAAAAGCTTTAAGGGGTAAATCAATGATCGGTTCCTTATTATCGTTCTATCTTACGAGGGCATGTAAATGGGTGAGTTCCACATACTAAATAAGAAAAATAATATTTAAATAACATTATTAAGATTTTAAACATAATTAAAAAAAAATCTAATTAATCATGTCAATTCATGTCATAATCATACATGTCAATCAAATCAATTATGCTAAAAATAGAAAAAATCAAACAAACCACGACATGCTTTTATTTTATTTTATTCTTTGCGTGAAGTCATTCTGACTTCTATCTATTGAGGGCAATACGGATTTCTGTCTACTCATGGGGAATGACCAATTCATTTTATATAATAATAGCAAATTACGACTTGCTAAACCAATAACATGTTTACGGCTTGCCAAACCATGACACGATTTATGACCATCGTTGTACCAATCACAATGGTCTTATATATAAACTATGGTCACGGTTGTACTTCACCAAAGGTGACCCCTATAATCATATCGCGTCACCACTCTTGTTAGAGGGTACACTGTCATCTATATGGAGCTGTCCTCTCACGTCTTTTTAGACTTGATGGGGGGAGAAATAAAAATCCCTCATAAATAAAAACCCTAACGAAACATGTCATTTATGAACCATGCATGCCAATATCGATAAATATTTCTCATGCTTAAAACACAACATCATGCTTCGTTACTTCATCATTGTACAGTATATCATGTATTAACATTTATCACGTGCAAGTTAATTATTATAGTTAAACATGCAAATAACCAGTTTATATGCATTCATTTAAACATGCATTAACACATAATAATTATATTATAGCATATCAAACTAAGCATACAACCAACTAATTGAAGGCATGCCACCCAAACAATGGCGGCACGCCGCCTAACCAGCAACGAGCGTCGCCTAAGGGGCAGCGCTGGCTACTAGATGCAGCGCGCGCGAAGCTGTACATAGACCGTATTCCTCACGCCTCGCGCAGAAGGGTCGTGTGAGCAAGTGTGTGCCCCATGCTGGCCGCGCGTTCACACATATGTGGGCAGTGCGCGGGGCCCGTACGAATGGGGAGGCCTTCCTGCGGCCCTTTTTGCGAGAATTTTACACCGTTTTTCTTATATGTTTTTCTTGAAATCTTTTTAAAACAATTAGACAATTTAACAAATTATAAAATAATTTAAACAATTATTTAATTAAATAAACAACATATATGTTAGTTTTGTAAAATTAAAAAATAACTTTAAAACTATCTGATTCGAAAATCATAGCATGAAATTTAGAGTTCAAATGGCTTTAAGGTTTGAATAATTAAAGAGTTTAAAATACAATTAAGCATAAAGGTTTTTGGGGTGTTACATTCTCCCTACCTTTAGAAAATTTGATCCTCCAAATTTGTCGTGAATAAATGAGGAAACTTCTCTTGTATTTCACTCTCTCGTTCCCATGTTGCCTCTTTCGGAGTGTGATGTTGCCACTATACCTTCACCATCTGGATCCTTTTATTGTGCAGAACTTTATAAGTCCAACTAATGATTTCCACAAGGAGCTACTCGCAAGTCATGTCTGCTTGGACCTGCATTACTTGGTGAGGAATGATGTGAAAAGAGTCAAGATAGTACCTTTTGAGTATGGAGACATGAAAAACGTCATGTAGACTTGCAAACTCTAGGGGTAGAGTGAGGCAACATGCCATGGGTCCGATATGTTCCACGATCTGAAAAGGTCCCACATAACAGGGGCTCAACTTACCCTTCTTATTTAACAGTATTTTCCTCTGTAAAGGAAGATCTTAAGGAAAATATGATTGCCAACAGGAAACTCCAAGGGTCTTCTATGGTTGTCGGCACAACTTTTCTGACGACTCTGAGTGGTGGCTAGATTATTTCAAATAATGGCAACTTTCTCAATGGTCTCTTGAATGTAATCTAGTCTTAAGTGACATTGGTTCCTGACTTCATTCCAACAAGTAGCAGAATGGTAGGACCTACCATACAGGACTTCATATTGAGCCATGCTGATACTGAAATGATAATTGTTATTATTAGTAAATTCACATAAGGAAAGGTACTCATAGCAGTACACTAACTTTCACTATTTTGAATTATTCTTATTTTTATTTATTTTCAAATTATATTTTTGTTTAAAAGTATTTTCAAGAAAAAGGGAGGAGAAAAATCAACAGAAAAAAATTAAAAAGGAAAATGAGGAAAAAAATCACCCAGGCCCACGGGAAAGCAGCTTGCGAGCTCGTGGCCCACACACCCGCACGCTAGCACACGTGCTCGCAGGAGCCCTGGGTGCATGCCCATGTACACAAACTGTGCATGCTGGGGCGCATGACCCTGTGTGCTTTGGGGCGCACGCACTGCGTGCGATCACGTCGCACAAGTTGCGTGCTCTAGGGGCACTTTGTGCGTGCACTGTGGTGCAGTGGCATGGTCGCTAACGTCTGGCTTCGCATTGTGCACGCAAGCATTCCATGTTGCGCGAATAGGTTCCCGCTGCCGCACAGTTACTTTACCTCGGCCGTCATGCTAACTTGTCCCATCAGCCATCTTCTTGCCGACCGCCCCACTATTTCTTTGCCATGTGTCCTCACGAATGAATGTCATATGGCGAGCATGTAAGGCCTCTTCTATGGCTATTTAAAGAGGTTTTCCTCTCCATTTTTCTTCATTTCCATTTCTTTCTTCCATCTTCCATATTTTCAAGAAAATTTAGAGAGAGAAAGAGAAGTCTAGAGAGAGAAAAAGAAAAAAGAAAAAGGAGTAAGGAGTTCTCAAAGACTGCTAAAAGCCTTTTCTTCCCCTTCTAAAAGACAAATCAAATTACAGTAATGGTAAGGGATTCTTTTGGTATTTTCTCTTCTATTTCTGAGTAAGCTTTTTTAGAAAAGTGAAATTAAAAAAGTAAATGAATCTTTATTATGATTGATTATTGTTTATTTGAATGTTGAGCATGATGCTAAAGATATGACAGCTGGAAATACATGCGGATTTGGCCCTTTGCCTTATTCTAGTGGACCTTGGCTCAAAAGGATGACCCAAAAGTCAGGTCCAAGTAAAATGGGCCTTGGGCCAGATATTCTATTAAATCCCCATCGGGTTTTAAACACATGACTATCATGAATGAACAAAAAACAAGAAAGATAAAAGAGTGAAAATCCATTTAACTGTTATCTCTGAGGAGTTTTTTTCTCTCTTTACTTTAAATCTAAAATGTTGGTGAACCGCTCCCTGTGAATGAGGTTGGTGTTTTCTCTGACGAGAGTGGATTCGCAATATGATATGTAGAGCTACAGTGGCGACATACGACTGTGGTCATAGATTATACCAAACATGGAAATGGAATTGATTGGTCATTCACAATGGTAATTGGGGATCCCTTCTGCCCTCAGTAGATATATATTGGAATGATTTTACCTGGAGGTCAGTAAAAGACTTAAATAAAACAAAAACATGACTAAGACAGTTGTTGATACTTTATGTTGATTTTATATGATTGTTCTTCTATTTTATCCTGATCTTATTATATTCTTAGTTGGTTCAACTAGTTTCTATTGTAATGCCTGATTATGATTGACTATATTTTCTATAACTTTATTATTCGATATGTTGATGATGTCCATATAGTTTTTCTAAAGAAAAATAAAAGCCTTTTCTAAATATTTGAATTTACCTCATCATGCTACGAACTTCTGAGGTAAGTTATTTAATTGAGAAATGAAGTTTTAATTTGAAGTTAATCACCTTTATAAACCTTAATTGTATAGTTTAAATATTGTTTCCCTCACTAAGTTATATGGGACTTACCCCAGTCCATGCCCCCTTCAGATGATGAAAGTGATGATTAGCTCGTTGAGTTACCCCTTGAAGCTTTTTGGATCCCTTCATGGATCCTTAGGATGATTATGCGTGCTTTATGTTTTCCGCACTCTGATGACACTTTTTTGTAGTTATTGAAATGACTCTTTACTTTTGTATATTCATATTTCGGTAACCAACTTTTGGCCTTAACTGTAAAATGAACATTTGATTTGTTGTAAGAAATTTCTATTTTTTGCTATATATATTTTGTTACTTGCACTCGTATCTGTTTATGTTATCAAGCTCCCTTTCACCCCACCAGGTATTGGGGATGTTACATGCTATATGCTTTTCTTTGATTTTGGGAATACATATGTGTATGCATGTTTTTAATTGTTGTAAAATTTTGACATCGTTACTTACTGAGAAGTAAAAGTCATTCAATCCACATATATTTCTAGAGAAAGAATAGAAGGTGTAGAGAAGAAAACTAGACCTTTAAAGACTTGAAGACTTAGAAGAAACTAAGGTTTTAATATTTTAAGAACAATGTAATATTGGGGCTTTTAAAGCCTTATATTTTGGTAACTTAAAAAAGGATGAGCTCTGACATGCAATGTATAAACACTGTGTATTTTAATTTGATTACGTACTTATCATATTAAATGTGCATTAATCGTACCTTAAGTAAGTAGGGTATGACAATAGCACTCGACCTGATATCACATGTAACAGCCCGAATTTACATAAGCAATTATGGTTGTTATTTTTTATTCATTAGCCATAATAAGTAATGATATTTCATGTACTTGTACCATAATTATCATATTCTATATCAATTAAAACATAACTCTACTATAAAAACTGTAAAGTATTTGACAATATCTAAATACTTTGAATCCTAAAAAGTCAAATAACACTTTAAAGTTTGGGAAATCATATTTACATAAACAAGTGTTTTTCCATCTTTCATTCCCTTTTTAACAGTTTTCACGACCCTGATGGTCCTTTGGCTTGGTCTTACTTCCCCTATTCTAAAACTAATAAAAAAGAGTGAGCCACATATGCTCAGTAAGAATACTTTAAAACTCTAATCCAAAGACCATAACTAATATATTTATTTAATTCTTTTATAAAGCTTTATTCCAACTCATTAAACCTGTAATGTAAACCTAGCCTCCAATACTCACATTCTCACTATGTCGGTTTACTAAATTACTATCCTCACTTCACATGTACTTTAATTCGTTTATGAGACATCTATAATTTCGAAAGTCAATTTCATGTATAACAATCTGAATTCATTCTCATTCTCCATAATACAAAAGTATAACCAAATTACTTGCACATAATCACATGTAAATTACCTCTCCACTTATACACATTTTGTAGTGTAGTTAACTCCTATTATTCATCGAACATAACTAACACACATGTACATAAATTCATTATTGTTTCATAAAATGTCATTTAGTCACAATCATGGAAGGAAATGATAATTCCCACTATCAACATGGACTAGTCATAGTTATGCTTCCATAAGTCATAGTCACAATCATAGTTACTATCATAATCACAGTTATAGTTATTGTCATAGTTACAGTCATATTTATAGTCCTAGTTATGGTCATAGTTACATCACTATTATGAAGCAATAAATGATCCATGAGATAGAGTTCATAATCATTCTTCATCGATCTTGATTGCACATTTACTCATACCTTCCTGATAAGAAATTTAATTGCCTACATAGTGTATTCCTTGATTAATTTCTTAAGACCTAATTTGATTTTCTTAATCAATTATCTAAAATTAAGTTTTGTGAACGTCCCATCTCTCTGATTCCCAAAGGAAGCTAATTTATCGATTTGCAATTCACTTAACTCATTAGCCCCTATTTTAATTTAAATTTATAATTTCACCTAAGAATTTTTCACCTTAAAAATCTGGATTTGCGAAGAATATTATTTGACCATTACATTAATTCCTTATGGTAATTCCAACACATCCTCAATTTCTTATGATAAATTTCCCAAATCCTTGCCACCTGCACTATTAATTTTATGTGATTATTTTTTTTATTTTATACTAGTTATATTTATTATTTATGCCTAATATAATGAATCTAAATTCATGTTGACACCCAAAAAAAATTAATTCTCTAAGTTGTTGGCTTATGATTCCAACCTTACTTCATTTAACTCACTAATTTTCCCTTCCCTATTGGTGGGTATTCTTATTTTAATTTTTTTTTATTGTCCAGAGGCCCAATAACAGATTTTCCTTTAGCTCACTTGTCTTCAATCCACTAACACTATTTTTGAACAATTCTTTAGTATCCATTTTTTCTTACCTGGATCTGAAGCCCAATTCATCTTAGCCAATTAAACCTTGTCTCACTATAACTTGTCTATTTTCACTTAGAGATTGTTGGTATCTCTATTTTCACTTAGAGATTGTTGGTATCTCCTTCACATGGGCTAGATGCCCAATAAGGCTTAGCACCATACCCAGGATCACCCTTTTGTGTATTTACATTATAAACTATCTATTTTCTTTAGGTTCGACCATCAGGGTTTTGGGTCCCTTTACAATCTTCCCTTTAGGCTCGACCCACTAGCTTTTGGATCTTTATGATATGCTATTATATATATATATATATTTTATTTATTTATTGGCTAGGCCAACCCAAACTTTAGATCCATTTTCTTTATTATGTTTTTTTTTACTACACCCACCTGAGACTCCGTTCTCTTTCTTCCTTTTTTTTTCATCTTCTTACAGTTCATCCCACCAAAGACTTGGGTCCCCTTCCTAACCTTTTTTATTACGGGCTCCGCTGTGACATCCCAAGTACCTGATGGTAAAAAAAAGCCAAATAACATAAATATATACGAGTGCTAATAGCTGAATTAACATTGAAGTGGCAAAATAGAACTCTCTTACACAAAAATCAAGGTTCACTTTACACTTGACACCAATGGTTGGTTATAAAAATGTAAATATACAAAATAGAGTCATTTAAATGTTTACAAAATAGTCATTAGAGGGCAAGCATTACAAAGCACTCTTAACTATCTTAAGGATCTAAGAAGGGGTCTAGACAAGTATCAAGGGGCAACACATTGAGCGCGTCATCGCTTTCATCATCTAAGGGGGTCACAAATTGGGGATGAGTTTTATGTAAACTCAGTAAGAAAAATAGTATTTTAACTACATTGCCAAGGTTTGAAGAGTGATTAGCCTTTGAAAAAAAACATAAGCATAACAATAAAGTTGACTTACTTCATAAGCTTTCACAGATGAGCATACTTTAAGTACTTAGATAAAATCATCTTTTTACTTGAAATAAACAGGTGACCAAGGCATTAAAAGAGAAATAAAAATAACATAGAACCCATTATGAACAAATAAATAAATAACATATACCCTAACCAAGCATCATCATTACTTAACTTTAACTATGTCTATTTCTTCATTAAATCTTTTACTAACCTTCGTGCAAAGTCATTTTGACGTATATCTACTGAGGGCAGAGGGGATTCCCAACTACCACTATGAATGACTAATTCATTTCATTTTCCCCATTGGAGCCAGTTTATTCCCCATTCAAGACAGTTCTATAACTTTCTGAGGTATAATCTATGACCATGGTCGTACTTCGCCACTGTGCCCCTATATATCATTTGTGAGTTCCCTCTCTTTAGAGGGAAACACCAATCATTCATAGATAGCGGTTCATAAACATTTATTCAAAGGAGGGAGGAACGAAAACCCCTCAAAGATAATAGTCTAACAGATTTTCATTCTTTTCTCTTTCATTTTTAGCACTCCTTTATGACCATCACGTTTCAAATCTATCATACATTCATAGTTTATTAACATCCAGAACGAGTGGGATTCATCAACATATTCAACTAAAGGCCCGTTATCTTCTGATTTGACCATCAGGGTATTCTATAACACCGCGCTCACAATCACACTAAATTTGTGCCTAGAAATCCCTATTTATTCGGACCTTAAGGCTACTTGAACTCATTTAAATTGATCTCATAATTTTATATCGTATTCATGATTTAAATTTGTAATTTTAATTTCATTATTTTATCTATTTTTATTTTTACTTAATTTGTATTTACTATTATTTTTATTATTATTAAAAATAATTTTCAGGGGAAAAACATAAAAAGAGGCAAAATTTTGCAAGAAAGGCTCACTCGCGTGGGCGTCGCATGCTATGCACTCATGGCCAACACAAGACAGGCGCACTGTGCACACGTCCCATCAGCGAGGGATGTGGGGTCGGTTTGCACGCACGTCCCATCGTGCGCAAATAGGCCAGTCCTCCCTGTCACTTTCCGCGCAGACAAGGCTAGGCGCCATGCGCCCTATCCGCACACTGTCCGCCCAGTAGGCCTATACAGATAGGCCCGTGCACAAGTCCCTGCGCAAAGTATGCCTATGCGCATAGTCGTGTGAGCAGTAGGCTTACGTGCAGCGCCCTGCGCGCGGCTGGCCTGGGGAGGTGCACTGCTGCTTCGGGCAGTGTGTCATCACCTCTTGAGCGATGTGCGCCACCTTGGGCGGTGTGCCGTTACTGCCTTGAGTGGAGAGCTAGGATCGGTTGAGGATTTTTCCTCCATTTCTCGTACTGTCATCGCATCACATCAAAGTAGTCGTCTTCCACTCCACTTTATCTCTCCTCATCGGATTTTTCCACCAAGCATAAATCCAAAGGTCCCCCTTTTCTATAAATAAGGACCCATTTCTTCCATTTTCCTCATCACTTCCACTTCATTCTTCCATCCTCCAAAAGCTTAGAGAGAGAGGGAGAGATCTAGAGAGAGAAGGAAATGAGAAGAAGAAGAAAGGTGTAGGAAAACTTCAAGGTTTTAAGGAATTTAGTATTTTCTTAAACATCTTAAGGAGCATTTCTAAAAAATAAAAAATGATGGAGTATGTGTTTTGTGTTTTGTATGATTTATGTTTAATAGTTCTAATAAAGTGATTTGTTCTTAATTTTAATCATGCTATGTGATTTTATAGAAACTTGGTGATTTTCATGTAAATTAAATAACATGAATCTAGTGATAATTGTGTGAAAAACGTATGTAAAAAAAACAAAAACGAGAAAGGGAATGAGCCTGAAATGGTCCGAAAAATAAATGTATCTATATTGACATGTATAATGCATCAAGTATCTTGTTAGGCTTTTTATTTCTTAGGGGTTTCTGTTTCCCCCTCCCCCATCTAGTCTTGAAATATATGAGAGAAACGTTCCCTGTGGATGACAGTGTACCCTCTAACAAGAGCAGTGACGTGATTATATGTTTGGGGTCACCTTTGGTTAAGTACTATCGTAGCTATAAAATATATAATAGCACCACTATGGTTAGTACGAGTGTGGTCATAGATCGTACCATGGTTTGGCAAGTCGAAAATGTGCCTGAACAAATTATCGTTATATATATGATCTGATCATTCCACATGGGTAGTTAAAAATCCATATCTCCCCTCAAAGATGGAAGTTAGAACTACTTCACGAAGCATGACATGAAAATCTAAGCATTTTATGATTTATTTGATTTTTTCTATTGTTAAGTATGATGTTTGATTTGATTATTGTGATTATGATATGCTGAATTTGATGTTTTCTTTAATAACTAAAATTATTTTCATAAAGTAATAAAAGACCCTGACGTGCCCTGATGGTAAGTATTAATGACATAATTATTCACTTTTAAAATCTTACGATGTTATATAAATACTGTCTTTCTTATTGAGCATATGGAACTCACTATTTCCATGTCTCCCTCCCTAGATGAGGAAGATAGTGAGGAGCTGATCAC
>NW_019014692.1:1972785-1986472 GCF_000150535.2 Carica papaya | reverse complement strand
TAGAGTACTGATTCTCTTCGCTTGCATGGCTGACATTGCAGTATATTACTAGGGCCTTCCCAGCAACGGGGGTCTTCTTGCATGGGAACTACATCGCATAATATCTCATCTGTGTAGTCACCAATAAAGAATAAGATATATACGTGCTGGGTGATGTCGATCTCTTTGTTGTCATCCAACCAGTGTAATTTATAGGGAGTAGGGTGTTATTTACACGTCAACCCTACCTGATCCACTAGCAAAGTACTAGCAACATTAGCACAATTGCCTCTATCAACTATCACACTATACACTTTTATGTTTACCAGGGACCTGGAGTAGAAAATAGTCTCTCTATAACTGTTGCATTCGAGCTTAAACTTTATGTTTAGTGCTCATTGAGCCACAAAAACATCTCAATATACTGATCAAGCTATACTCTCTACATCCACTAGCGTTAGATTTTCCTGCTCGTCACTACTTTCATGGTCACTGACGATATCTCCATAATCATGGATTATCATGGCATCCTGATTAGGACATTGGGATGCAATATGCCCCACTCTGAAGCATTTAAAACATTTAACAATGCTCTAACGGAGGCTAGTGCCTTACAATTAACTATTAGATTGTCAACAGGTTATTTTCCATTACTATCGTCCACTTTCTTACCTTCAAGTCTATCTTTAGTTTCTTTGGGGAGCGTTACTAACATACCCTCGATTAGTTCCTCTACTCTTCAATTGCCTTTCATTCTTAGTGGCCTCATGCACCATCTCGTCCAGGTCAATATAATTTTGGAGTTCAAGGATGTTGGCGATATCCTTGTTTAGACCCTCCAAGAAGTGAGCCATGGTGGCTTTTGACCGTTCATTAATTCGGGTCTTAATCATGGTTATCTCCATTTCCTTATAGTACTCTTCCACCAACTTAGAACCCCAAGTTAGGCATTGCAATCTCAGGTTCATATCCCTATTGAAATGAGCTAGCACAAACCGCTTCCTCATGATGGATTTCAATTCTCGCCATGTGGTGATAGGTAAGTCTCCATCTCGTTCCCAGAGAAGAGCTAATTGATCCCACCATACTAAGGCATAGTTAGTAAATGCAAGGGTGGCCGACATGAGGTTTTTCTCTTCATTATAGTTGTGGTAGTTGAAATGTGATCGACCTTCTGTTCCCACTCGAGGTAGGCTTCGAGGTCATTTTTCTCTTGAAAGACTAGTATCTCGAACTTGAAGTCATGGAGGTCTCCATATGCCTCTTTGTGATGGCCTCCCTATCTATCACCAACATTATCGCCACATGATCATGTCTCATCATGCACTATTTGGCATCAGGTGTGACTACAGTGCTTGCCTTATTCCTGGTGATCCATACGGGTGGCCATGTTTCCCATGTAGACCCTTACTGTGTGAACATGTCCATGACTCTTTCTTCTAAGGTGGTTGGTCAGCTATTGGCGCTTTGGTGAGACATTATGGAGTTCCCGCAAAGATAAGAGTTAGTGAAAATAGTATCTCTCCCTCACCTTTGCTCGTGTTTACCTCGTAATCCCTCGATGAACAACTTCTTATGTTGAGTTGAGCATTCAAAATCAGAATCACTTGAATCAGGTTTGCACGTTAGTCCTTATGACACAATAAGGAACCCTAAAGGATTCTGATTTCTACTAAAGCTCATAAACAAGCACACAGAAAAAGAATGGTGTGCCCTTTGTGTGTTAAGCAACTAGTAACAATTAATCGCTTAATTATGCAATGGAACAAAATATAGATCACAAAAAACGACAATTTGGACTAATGCGTAAGGATTTGATCAATCCCAATGGATATAATCAGCTGGTGTATCTTACTATATTACCCCCAATTTGTCTGCTACACTCTACGATCGGTCAATTTTCTTTATGCAATGTTGATGCAGATTACAGAATACAACTCAAAAATTAAATGTGGATAGTGTGTGGAATGAAAACAAAAGTTTTCGCTCACAACAGTTAGACAACATACTTTTCCTTCGATTTCTCAAAGGATTTTTGGTCACCAATTAGGCGACTATTCTGCTTTTGTTATGCAAAATGAAAACAATGTGCCAATTGCCTATGGGGTCCGATTAGGATATTTTTGGTAGTGTTAGATATACAATTTTTTTTATTAATAACAAGAACTAGTTGAATTGAACGGATAGATACGAATTCAAGAAATATGCAATACAAACAAAACAAAAATTAATTTGAATTGTTAATGAACAAAATGCTAAAGCAAATAAAGATAGATTTGGGCTTCTAGGAGCTAAAGCTCTGATACCAGATGACGCGGGAGGGTATGGGGAGGATTGATTCAACTCCTGAAATCCACTCAATGTATGCAATACCGAAACTATAACCACTAGAATTAAACTCCTCCCTCTAATTGAATCTACAATCCTAAAAGGAATGAAAAAACAAAGACTAAGAAAAATAAATAAGGAAAGGAACAACACCATGAACTTACCAATAAGTTGATCTCTGCTCCTTGGCTCAACAAGACTTTTAAAGACTCCTGCTTCCTAAAAAACTTGAAGAAGTTAATTTTAGCAAAAATACTAAAAGAACAAAAGCCGAAGCTCTCAAGAATTCTCTTAAATTTATTCTCAAATGGTGTGTTTACATCTTAGGGGCCAAGGTCTATTTACAATCTTTCCTGGACAATCTAGATGAGTACAAAATCTTGAGATAATTTAATAAAATAATATCCTATATAAAATTCTATCTTAATCTAAGATAATTACATAATAAAATAATTATTCTGTCCTAAATAAATTAATTAAATAATCCTAAGGGATATAATTATAATAAAATAATAAATAAAATAATCTAATGTTTATCCCATGTGAATTTCATGTCAAAGACATGAAAATTAATTTAGACATGTGGGATTTTAATTTAAAACATGGGTAATTTTAAAAGTGAGTCCCAAAGCCTTTTAAAACTTAAAAAAATAAAATATTTCAAATATTTTAAAAAGGGGAAAGGGGGTTTACCGAGTGTGGGCTACCAGGATGGGCCGGGCCGACTGATATACGAGGGCTGCGTGGGAGTTGTGGGCTGGTGGGCTTGGGTCATCCATGGGCACATTAGGGCAGGGTCGTGTGTGGTCAATTTCGTGCAGGCCTTCAGGGCTATATGCGTGGGCGCTCCCAGGCACTGATGCGCACAGTCCTTGCAGGCACGCGTGTATATTTGTGGGTCATGCGGGCTGGGCCGCATGTTTGGCGCGCATGTGGGCCTCCAAGTCTCTGTGTAGAGAAAATTGTTTGTCTTCTATTTTCCTACAAAGTATAAAGTTTCCTTGACTGCTTCATCACGGGACCTTGGAACACCGACGGATGTATGGGCCAAGTATCATGTATGTGCATTGTGACACATGTGTACCCTACGAGTACCCAAACCCAAACTACACTCAAGCTTTCTTCTTGGACTTGGATTCTCAACTCGAGCCATTCCTTAGCAGTAAGGCTGGTTACCCTTCGGATTTCTGAAACCTTCTTATGTTAGTTCTTCCTAGGCTAGGAACTCTGTTTTGTGGATTTGGTCTCGCTGTTTAATACTTGGTCGGGAATAGCATAGCTTGGAATATTGTTACCTTGCAATTGCTTTCTTTCATTTCTCGGAAGCTCATCTACACTTGCTCACTTCTTGGACTCCTCTGGTTTAGGTGTGTCTTCAGTGGGTATCGCTTCACAGTCCAATCCCTAGTAAGAAACATCACTCTACATTATGTATCCACATATTTCATTCGATAGAGTCAATACAGATGTGGTGGTCAATCCCCTATTAAGCTTCTAAAAGCTTCTCTCACATGTCTCACTCTGTTCAAACTTAACATCCTTTTTCATAAGTTGTGATAGGGGAGCTATAATACTTGAGAACTCTTCCACAAACTTGCTGTAATATCCAGCCAATCCTAAAAAACTCATCCTTAAATGTAGTGGGCTATTTTAGTTTATCACTGTTTCAATCCTATGGAGATCCACTCACACCCCATTAGCTAATATTATATGTCTCAGACATGTGACTCTCTCTGTCTAAAATTCACACTTGTTTAGCTCAATATATAGTTTCTTCTCCCTTAAAATCTGTAGGGCCCGCATAAGATGTTGGGCATGTTTTTCTTTGCTCTTTGAGTACATCATAATATCACCAATGAAGACTATAACAAACTGATCTAAAATAGTTGAAGATTCTGTTCATTAAATCTATGAAGATTGCGGGTCAATCCAAATAGCATGACAGCAAATTCATAATGTCTATATCTAATTTGAAAACTTGTCTTCAAATGTCTTCAACCCTGACCTTCAGCTGATGATATCTCGAACACAAGTTAATTTTTTAGAATACCTTTACACCCTAAAGCTAATCAAGGAGATCTTCAATCCTACGGATAGGGTATATGTTTTTAATGGTGACCCCATTCAGTTCTCTATAATCAATGCACGACCTCATTGTTCCATCTTTTTTATACAAATGTGACCCCAGCACCCCAAGGTGATACCCTATGCCGAATGAAGCCCTTGTCAAGAAGTTCTTGAATTTGCTTCCTCAATTCTTTCATTTCGAAATGACCCATTCGATACGTAGCTACCAAGATTAGATAGGTACCCAGGTGGAGGTCATTCACAAATTCTATATCTCAATCTACCAGCAACCTTAGTAGGTCATCTAGAAAAACATTAGGGAAGTCCCAAGCTATAGGGATGTCTTGTATATTAATCCCTTCTATTGGCTTGGCTATTCCAAAAAGAAAGTCTTGAGTTAATTTTAGAAAATTTAGTTAAATTGATTCATTCTCATATGCATTAACTAAAATTGCAAAAATGCTAATAAGAAAATGACTCTTCATTAGGAATATTAAATATAATTTTTTTATGATAGCAGTCTACAGTAAAGTGATAGGCTGCTAATCGATTTATTTATAAAATTATATCAAAATCTCTAATATCTAACAATATTGGGTCTACTCCTAATTCCCTACTAGTAATTTCTACGAATAATTCTTATATATTACATTAATATATACACACCATTTGCCATAGTAGATATTGCTAACATACAACACATTAAAAGTGGATTGACATTTATATATGATGCAAATGTGTATGATGTAAATGAATGTGTGGATCTTGAGTCTATTAAAACTTTAGCAAGATGTTTAGAGATAGAAAACGTACTAGATAACATCTTGAGTTGCATTGGCATCTTGGGAAAAAACACAAATACTCAACTCTAAACCATCAGTCTAGCTCTGGGCAGTCGCAGATCATGTACTAAGTGCTACTGCACTTGAAATAGGCATTTTTACAATAATAACATGGTCTAGTTCCATGATTGTTACCACAATACTAGCAGTTTTGATCCTGTCTTATCATTGGGTTCTGGGGAAGAACCAGTGGCACTTTTTTGGGCCTCCTATTCTACTGGCCTAATACTGCTAGTGCGAGTCTACAATATGGAGCTGAGGGTCTATAGTTATCCCCTAATGGAGTGGAACTTCGGATGTCATTCTTGACTAGTTATGCTTTGGCTTACACCTCCTTGTATGTGCGAAGCTTCAATATATATAACTGACATTTGATCTCTGGGCAGAGACCCCACTAAAACCTCCTTGTCATTTTACCCTCATCTGTCATGACCTCCAAAGAATAGTATCCCTACTTTAAGAACCTGTGGATATAATTAGTGACTGATAGATTCTTTTGTTTTATCCGTATAAATTCCAACTCTCTTTGGTGATAGACATGCTCTAGAAAATACTCTAGAAATTTTGGGAATAATGGACCTTTGGCTGAATATGTTGTTGAACACCCACTGGATTCTGGACATGATCTCTGGGCTGAACATGATAGTGTGTCGTATGACTATGATGCATGAATTCCTACAAAGATTGATGTTTGGTATAATTAAACATGTTTGTTTGATGTATAAGTCTCTATGGTGATTGATCATTGTTTAACCATGGAAATATTGAACATGATGCATGAAAATATGATGATTGGAAACTGCATGCAGATTTGACCCTTTGCCTTACCTTGGTAATAGTGAAGAGGGTTATTCTAATGGACCTTGGCTTAAGAGGATGACCCAAAGGTCATGTCTAGGTAAGATGGGCCTTCAGGCCAAATACATGAGATGAGCCTTCGAACCGAATATGAGCCTTTGGGTTGGATAAGATGTGGAATCCTTAATAAATTCAGAAACAATTGCATCAAACATGTAGTATGCATACGAAAGAAACATAATGTTGTTGTGAGTATGAATTAAACAAGTGAAAAAAAGGATGAAATTCATAGACCGTTATCTCTGAGGGCTTTTTATTTCTCCCCCCTCTGAATAAGTGTTGTTAAACTGCTCCCTGTGATGATCAGCGTTCCCTCTAACGAAAGAGGATACACATTAAGTATATGTAAGACCACCTTAGCGAATATATGACTGTGGTCATAATTTAGATGGAAAATTGGAATGATAAGGGCTCAAGAAAGAGTCGGTGATTCACAGCGGTAGCTAGGGATCCCTTCTGTCCTTAGTGGATATAAAATTGTAACTGCTTTACGCGAAGGTCAGTAAAAGACTTAATAAAACATAAATATAGTTAAGGATACTATTAAAAACTCTATAATGATTTGTACAATGGTTCTTCTATACTAAGTATGCTACTCATTCTAGTTGAATATCTATAATTATTCGTAAGACGATTCTTCTGAGTTTTTAGTATGTTACTCGTACTAGTTGAATCTCTGTAATGATTCGTGTGATGATCCTTCTGATTACTAAGTATGTTGCTCATATTAGTTGAATTTCTATAATAATTTGTACCTTGATTCTCCTTATTACTGAGTATGTTGCTCGTATTAGTTGAATCTTTATGATAATTTGTACGATGGTTTTTCTATCCACTGAGAATACTATTCATACTAGTTGAATTTCTATGATGGTTCTTCTGTTTACTGAGTATGCTGCTCATATTAGTTGAATCTCTATGATGATTTGTATGATGGTTCATCTGTTTACTAAGTACACTACTTGTACTAGTTAAATCTCCATGATTATTAGTATGATGGTTCTTCTATTTACTGAGTATGCTATTTGTTTGATTTTTATTGGATATTTGATACGTTTGAGTATGTTAAATGTGATAAAACATGCTACTTAGATGTTGAATGTTGGTGCTCTTAGCTTGGTTATGTAACTATTTCATCATATTTCCTTAATAAAAACAAAAGAGTTTTCTGAATAATTAAATATCTTTATCCTACGATGGTTCTCCGAGGTAAGAGATGCATAACGTATTATTCAAGTTTTTTACTTTTAAACCTTAGCTGTGTGGTTAAATATTGTTTCCATTACTGAGTTTACATGGAACTCACCCCTAATCCATGCCACCCCAGGTGATGTGAAAGTTGAGGACTTGCTCCCTAAGTTATCTCGAGGTTTGATTAGAACCATTCACAGATCCTTAGAAATTTTTTAAGACATAATTTGAGTCCAATAGTTATTTTGCACTCTGATATAAAATTCTATAAGGACCTCACTTTTGTATTCACTTTTTTAAGTCTGCCAAATTATGGGCTTGATGTACGTTCTTAAAACTTAGTTTTTTTTGCAGGGGATTTCTATTTTCCACTTCAATGTCCAAAATTATTTTTTTGCACTCATAACTACTTAAGTAATTAGCTCCCTCCCACCCATTAAGTATTTGGGATGTCAAAGTTTCCTTTAGCCAATATTCCACCTCCTCAGTAATTGGATTCAACCTCTTATACCTTTCAATGTATCTTGGGTCTATCACAGGTCATGATAAGCCATGTTGAGGTGAAGCCAGATTCTTCTGGGGAGGAACCAAGTTCTCCTGAGGTCGAGGTGGTGGAGGATCAAGTGTATCTCTCCTTGGAGGAGCTAGAGGATCCCTCACTTCTTTTCTTGCCTGCTGACTATTTATGAATCTCTCTATCAGGTCGTAAAGGTGATCAAACGCCTACTAACAATAATTCCTCACGAACATCTCTATTTAGAGGGGGCTCCTCATCTCATTTCCTTTTTCCTACATCACAAGACAATAATTCTCAAGGTTAGTCATTTGGATTTTTCGAGGAACATGTGCTCTGACACCAACTGTAATAACTCAAATTTACATAAGCAATTATGGTTGTTACTTTTCATTCATTAACCATAATAAGTAATGACATTCATGTACTTGTACCATAATTGTCATATTTTATATAAATAAAACATAACTCTACTATAACAATTATAAAGTATTCGAAAGTATCAAAACACTTTAAATCCTAAAAAGTCAAATAACACTTTAAAGTTTAGGAAATCAGCTTTACATAAATAAAGTGTCTTTCTATCTTTTGTTCCCTTGTCAATCATTTTCACAGACCTAATGGTCCTTTGGCTTGGTCTTGTTTCTCCTGTTCTAGAATTAAATAAAAAAGAGTGAGTCGCACATGTTTAATAAGAATAATCTAAAACTCCAATCCATAGATAAGAGATAATATACGAATTCGATTCTTTTACCTTTACTAAACTCATTAAGCATACAATGTAAACCTAATCTCCAATACTCATATTATCACTATGTCAATATGCTAAACTACTATCCTCACTTCACATGCACTTCAAATCATTCATGAGACCTCCACAATTCCACAACTCAATTTCATGTATACCAATCTGAACTCATTCTCATTCTCCTTAATACAAAAGTATAACCACATTAATTGTACATAACCACATGTAAATTACCTCTTCTAATATACACATTTTATATTGCAGTTAATTTTCATTATTCACCAAACACAACCATCACACATGTACATAAATTTGTTATTATTTCATAAAATATTATTCAGTCACAATCACGGAAGGAAATGATAATTCCCACTATCAACATCGACTAGCCATAGTTATGCTTCCATAAGTCATGACATAGTTATAGCTACTGTCATAGTTACAGTCATAGTTATGAAATAATAACTGGTCCATGAGTCCTCACCAATCTTGGACTACACATTTATTCATACGTCCCTGATAAAAAAAAAATTATTACCTACATAGTGTATTCCTTAATTAATTTCGTAAGATCTTATTTGATTTTCGTACTCAATTATCTAAAATTAAGTTCCATGCAAGCCCCATCTATTTCTTTCCCAAAGGAAACTGATTTATCAATTTGCAATTCACTTAACTCATTAACCCCTATTTTAATTTAAATTTATAATTTCGCTTAAGAATTTTTCACATTAAAAATCTTGAATTTTCAAAGAATATTATTCGACCATTACATTAATTACTTATGGTAATTCCGACCCATCCTCAATTTCTTATGATAAATTTCCCATAAATCCTTGACACCCACACTATTAATGTGCATTTATTTTCTTTTATTTTTTACCATTTATATTTATTATTTATCCCTAGTATACTAGGTGTACTTATTTAACTACTTCTATACTATATCTAAATTCACGTAGACACCCAAGAAAATTAATTCCATGAATTGTTGGCTTCTGATTCTAACCTTCTTTCCTTCAGCTCACTAATCTGCCCTTCTCTATTGGGAGGGTATTCCTATTTTAATTATTTTTATTGTCCAGCGGCCCAATAATAAATTTTACTTTAGCCCATTCGTCTTTAGTCCACTAACACAGTTTTTAAACCAATTCTTTAATATCCACTTTTTCTTACATCGATTTGAAGCCCATTTCATCTTAGCCCAATTAAACTCTATCTTATTATAACCTTTCTATTTTTATTTAGTAGATTTATGGTATCTCCTTTACATGAGCTAGAGGCCCAATAAGGCTTAGCCCACCATACTCTGGATCACCCTTTTGTATATTTACATTATAGATTATTCATTTTCTTCATGTTTTGGGTCCTTTTGCAATCTTCCCTATAGACTCGCCCACTAGCTTTTGGATCCTTACTATCTACTATTATATATATATTATTTGTTTTTTTTGTTTATGGGCTTGGCCCACCCAAACTTTAGATCCATCTTCTTTATTATTATTATTATTATTTTACTAGGCCCACTCGAGACTTTGGTTTCTTTTTTTTTTATTTTATCTTCTTATAGTTCAACCCATTAAGGACTTAGGTCATTTTCCTAACCCTTTTTTATGGGCTCAGCCCACCAAAATATTTTGATCTCCCTTTTTTTTCTTTCTTTTTAAAACTAAAGCCATCAGGGATCTTGATCTTTTTATTGTAAAATCTTTCTTATTAGGCACGGGCTATCGAAGGCTTGGGTCTTGGCCCTATCGACTAGCCTATCTGACCCAGTGATCCAACTCGATTCTCCTCCTTCCTTCCCTCCTCCTGAAACTCTAGAATATCTGAAACCCTAAATTGCATTCCATCTTGCCGGCAAACACAAAAATCATCACTGATTTCAAATATTTATATACTAAGATCGAATAAACATTTATCATCTCATATCAAAATTGTAACACCCCAACTTTGGGAATTAACAGATTTCAAAAATTAAGATATTTCAAGCCTACTACTATATGAAATTTTCGTTGAAATTACGAGCTCTTTTTATTTTAATTAGTTTTTCCAAAATTTTATCTGAATTAACCCATTTAAGGAGAAAATACACTAAGGAAATAAACAGCTCACGACCCATGGCTCGCAGTCCACGACCCGTGACCCACACCCCGTTAGGCGCAGTTGCGCGCTGTAGCCCATGCGGGTGAACCCGGGTGCACTGTATGCAGCAGGCAACCTGCGCACGCACAGGGCGCATCATGGTTGCTTGCGCACACGCGTAGTGCTGCAGTACTCTCTCACTGATGAGACAACCTTGTCCAATCGGTCAATGGTGAAGAGGGTTATTCTAGTGGACCTTGGTTCAAAAGAATGACCCAAAGGTCAAGTCCGAAAGAGATGAGCCTTTAGGCTAAACACGTGAACTTTGGGCTGGATATGAACTATCGACTAGATGGGTTATGGAACCCCCTAATAAGCTAAATACAATTGCATTGAACATATAGTATGCATATGAAAAGAATGTAAAGTGGTTGTATGTATCAAATAAACAAGTGGAAAGAATAAAATAGAAAAATTTGTTCAACTACTATCTCTAAGGAATTTCTATTTCTCCCTTCTCTGAATAAATGTTGGTGAACCGCTCCCTGTGATGATCAGTGTTCTTTCTGACGAGAGAGGATACGCGTTAGGTGAATGTAAGACCCCCATGGCCAATAGATGTCTAAGATCATAGTTTAGATGAGGAAATGATAAGGACCCGGAGATGGGTCAATGATTCACAGCGGTAGTCTCCCTTCTGCTCTAAGTGGATATATGTTGCAACGGCTTCATGTGAAGGTTAGTAAAAGACAAAATAAAATTTAAGTATGGCTTGAAGCATCATCCTTGATTTGTATGATGGTATTCCTATTGTTTGGTGCATCTTTATATTTTCTGATATCCCTCTTATCGCCATTTTATTAAACTCCTTTATTTATCCAGCATGCTATCCGTTTAAGTATACTTAATAATATGTATTTGCTTAAGATGATATCTTTGTCATGGTTGAATACTTGTACATTTGATTTTTCGTAAAGACAACAGTTTTTTATATGATTAAATGATTCCATTCTGCAACAAAACCCTAAGGTAAGAGGTATAAAGGTTTTATTCAATTTGCTTACTCTTTAAACCTTAGTCGTGTGATGTCAAATATTGTTTCCCTTACTAAGTTTACATGGAACTCATCCCTAATCCATGCTCCCTAAGTATTGAGAAAGTTGAGGGTTCGTTCTCTGAGTCCCCTCCTGAAGTCCAGTTGGACCCAGTTATAGACTCTTGATAATACTGAAGGACATAATTCGAGTGCAATAGTTACTCCGCACTCTGATAAAGTTTCCTGTAAAGATCCTACCTTGTATTTAATTGCCATCTTGCGGCCTTGTTATAAGGAACTGAATTTAGAAATTTGTAAGGTATTTCTTAATTCCACTTCAATGTTAAAATTTTTGTTTTACACTTATAACTACTTAAGTGTTTGATTCCCTTTGACCATTAGGTATTTGGGACATCACAAAAATGTTACAATCACAACTATGGAATAAAAAATCATTACATTCTTATAAATCTAGGGATTTAAAGTATAAATTACTCTTACCCTTCCCTAGATCTCAGATGAACTAGACCAGTTTATGTGTGAATCTTCTTTCTCCACCTGTAGCTACACATATTTGAGTAAACAGATTTGGGTTACCTTGACATCTAACCTAAAATGCTGGGGGTCTATTCGTTTAGGGTTCAAAATTTAAAAACTCACACTAATAGAAGATTACCTCACTTCAGTGTTCGAAAGAATTGATGAAGTCATTCATCCTTCCATAAGTCACTCTTTAGCCTTTACGTTCACTGTCAGCCCTAAATTTCGATTAAGGTTTGATGTTTCTCTCCTTTTTGCATTTATTATCTGTCATAGGGATCTTTAAATATTGACCACAATTAAATCGTGGCCATTGATTTGAATGAGACGATCTAGACCGTTGAATTTTAAAGATCCTTTTTCCACCATCTGATTTGCCATTTCATGCTTGCATGGCAAGATCCCATCCATTCACGAGTAACTGCAAGGTTGTGACGTGACTTTGCTGCGTGTAGCCCTTTGATTGGTTCCCTTGGACACCTCAGATGTTGAGGTGTCATTTTTTTCTAAAATTACAGTTTTACCCCATTTTGAAGGAACTTTTTCACATAGACCCTTTTCATAATTTCATACTCCCCCTATTTGCTAAATTTTTTTTTTCGATTTGATCCCTATTGGTATATTTCCCTTACTTTTAAATTTCAAAACTTATTAAATCCTTTTATTTATTTTAGATGAAATTACATAAAAAAAAAATTTAATCAACAAAAATTTCAATTCTTTTTCCAGTCATTACATAACATTTTTGTAAATTTATTAGCAAGATATATTTTTTTCTCCATAGAAAGACTTTATAATGAGATTAAATATATATTTAGATATTTTTGAGAAATAATAAATTTTGGATTACTTTATTTAAAATAATCAAATAATAACTAATTAGTTATGCAAATGTATAATATTTATTTGACCTACATAAAGTAAGATTTCAAAAAGACTATTTTTTTATATATGGAGATATTGCAATGTCATAGCAATCTACAAAATAGACAATAAGTGCTACTTCAAATCATGCAAAAATATTTGTTATATATGAGGCAAGTTGAGAATATAAATAACTGAAATTAATGATTTAACATATTCAATAAGCATGTAATCTATTTTTTACAAGAATTATGCTAGTGATAGTTTACGAAGAGAATGTTGTATGCGTAACTCAATTCAGTTATGATACATCATTGGAGATAACATAAAATATATTTTATTATAATTATTTTCACATGTGATTTTCAAAAGAGTTGTGAATTGAAGTTCCACAAATTCATTGACAATTTCACAGATTTATTTACCAAATTATTATAAAAAGCTACAGTTAAGAAATTGATATACAATATTAAAATGTGTAAACTAAAAATATTAAAGTAATATTTTTATCTGGAGGAATTGTTACATATTAACTCTTTTTTCCTTGACAATGTTTTGTTCTCACTGTATTTTTTTCCTTCACAAGTTTTAACAGACAGTCTTTCTTTTTTATGGATTTTTTTTTTTTTTTTTGA
>NW_019014692.1:1911449-1934082 GCF_000150535.2 Carica papaya | reverse complement strand
AAAATGCTAGGAAACTTCTTTTAAGATCTCTAATGGATATGAATGTATAATAAAGATTTATTTTACAAATATTTGTTTTTTTATAGCCCTTGTGGAAAATAGGAAGATGGATCCTGAACTATCACCTCATACTATCCCTTCATTGGTGACTTTCTGGATGTCTTCCCCAAAGAACTATCAGAACTACCTCCTAGACGAGAAGTTGAGTGCTCCATTAGTCTAGTTCTTAGAGCCTAGACCATCGACATATCTTCATACAAAATGAATAGGATCGAACTTCAGAAGTTGTGTCGTTAACTTTTGGCACTACGGAGAAAAACATTTATTCGACCTATCTCCTCTCCATGGGATGCCCTAGTCTTATTTTGTAGAAAGGAAGGACAAGACTTCCCATATACACATCAATTATCGAGAGCTTAAGTAGGTGATCACCAAGAAATGATGCACATTCCCCCGCATCGACTACTTGATCGATTGACTTCTGGGTGCTGTGGTATTTTCTAAAATTCACCTCAGATCTAATTATCACAAGGTACGAGTTCAAATCTGGCATATACCAGTAACAATGTTTCCAATACAGGTATGGATGTTTTAAATTTTGAGTTATGCCCTATGGACTGACAAATACTTCGATAATATTTTGGGACCTCATGAACCAAAATTTTGGACTTGTCCTGGACCAGTACGTTCCAGTCAACATCAACGACACACTGGTGTACTTAAAGAACTCCGAAGAGCACGTCGCCCACCTCACGTATGTAATGAAAACTCTTCATCAGAATCGTTTATATGCCAAGTTTGAGAAATGCTCCTTCTGGATGGACTGGATCTCCTTCCTTGGTCATAAGGTTTCTGGTGAAGTGGTTTCCATTGACTCTACTGTGATCGAGAATGTCATTAGCTTAGATCAACCTGTAAAAATCGAAGATGTTTGAAGATTCTTGAGACAAATTGGATACTATTAACGCTTTATCCAAGACCTTTCTTGCATTTTTGCTCCTCTGATGAGTCTTGTCAAAAAGGGGTTCTACTTCAATTGGGACCCTGAATGTGAAGAAAGCATTTTAGAGATTAAACATCGACTTGCCACCGGTCCGATGTTGGTCTTTCCTGACAACACTAGATATCTACGAATTAAGTGCAATGTATCCCATACAGGTTTAGATTGTGTACTCGTGCAGTAAGGTCGAGCTGTAGTATATGGTTCCTAGCAATTGAAGCAGTATGAGCACAACTACACCTTTCACAACCTCGAGCTTGCTACCACTGTCTTTCCATTAAAGATATGGCATCATCATCTGTAAGGCTAGACTTTTGAGATCCTCACCAATCATGAAGGCCTAAAGCAACTGTTTTCCCATGAAGAGTGGATTAAAAGAAGGGAAACCTAGATGGATCTTCTGAAGGATCACAATTGTACCATCCTACATCATCTAAGTAGATGGTGCCCTTGATCGAGAAGAAAGAGCCTTATTGTGACGATTGATGATTTCTAGGTGGAAGATGTTAAAGATGATTCAAGAGCTATGAATGAGTCATCGTGGCCACCATACCTCTATGGTACAGATTCAGGGTTAACCCAACATCCCTAGCAGACTTTGGGAAGCCCAGGCGATGGACCCAAAAATTTGGGAACACCAAAATAAGTATTGCCCCATGGGAGATAGTAGTATTGACGACCACTTCATAGTGACCAACAGAGGCTTGTATTGATTTTGTAATTGGATTTGGGTACCTAACAACCCGACGCTCTTAGCAGACATTTTGAAGGAGGTATATGCGTCTGAGCTACCCATTCACCTTAGTAGCACCAAGATGTACCGTGATCTTAAGCGCCTATACTAGTGGCCTAGCATGAACAGAGATATTGCCAAATACATCTTCCGATGCTTCATGTGCTAGAGAATCAGGGCTGAATATTTGATGCCCTATGGAATTCATCATAGGACTACCCAAGACCAGTGCTAACCATGATGCCATCTAGATCATTATAGATCAATTGACCAAGTCAACTTACTTTCTTGTAGTCAGGACCACTAACATAACTTTGAGACTAGTTCGACTATTTGTCGAAAAAGTTTGACTTTATGGCGTTCTTACTTTTGTGATATCGGAAAGAGACCCTCGATTTATACCTTACTTTTTGGACAACTTTTAGAAGGCTATTGGTTCTAGTTTGAACCTTAGCATTGCTGGTCATTACCATACTACTGGCTAAATTGAACAAACTATTCAAACTTTAGAGACATGTTGCGTGCCTACATTCTAGATTTTGACTGCTATTGGGATCAATACATATCCTTTTACGAGTTCACTTATAATAACTGCCACTAACCTTGTCTCGGTATGGCTCCCTTAGAGGCCCTCTAGGGTAGGCCTTACTGATTTCTGACTCATTGTAATGAAGTTGGTAATAGATGTCTCACTACATCAGACTATGTCTGTGGAACTAACGCAAAGGTTAACACTATCTGCAGACACCTCCTCATTACTTTGAGTTGCTAAAAGAGTTAAGCCAATAACAAGAGATGGCCCTTGGAGTTTGCGGTTGATGACCACATTTTTTTAAGGTTTTTCCTTGCAAAGCTAAGTCCTCATTTCATTGGACCCTTAAAGAATACAGAACATGTAGGCCCCGTGGCGTATCGACTTACTCTGGCCCCCTGAGTATGCTTCTTTACATGATGTCTTTCATGTTTTCATGATTTGAAAACATCTCCGCAATCCATCCCACAACATCCCGTGTCCGAGGGCACCTATGTACGCAAACAACACTTATGCAACATATCCTCTGGAGATCATTGACTGGGCAGAAAAAATGTCATGTGTCCAGAGGTTTCCATGGTCAAGGTACATTGGCAACACTACACTTGGGTAGAGGTGACATGGGAAAAAGAAAAAGAGATACGAGATCTATATTCTGACTTACTTCGAAGAACTATTGTAAATTTTGGGGGACAAAATTTTTATTGCGTATGGGGAGTGCAACACCCTGACTTCTTGACAGTAAATTTCGAACTTTGATATTTTCGACCTTTAGCCATTTGAAATTTGTGTTAGAATTTAAAGTTTTTCTTATTTAATTTAGTTTTCCAAAAATTTTATCCGAAGTAGCCAAAATTTTAGGAGAAAAATGATGAGAAAACTGATGGCGTGGGAAGTTGGACCTGCGACCCACAATCCACGAGTTGCAACCTATGACTCAAGGATAGTCTTCAACCCGCAGACAACCTGTGTGGGAAAGACCGCGAGCACTGCACACGCCCAGTGCACATGCATATAGTAAAACATGGTTGTGCACAGTGTAAAGCAAAGCTGCACCAGTGCACTACAAGCAGCCAGAACACATATAGTGCACAACATGGCTGCCCACACGCACGCACAACATTATGCGTGACATTTTAAATTAACATGATCCGTTAAATTTTTATCTCTGAGGAGTTTTGTTTCTCCCCAATTTGGTTTGAAAAGACGTGAGAGGATCACTCTTTGTGGATGACGGTGTACCCTCTTATTAGAGTGGTTATGTGATATAATTATAGAGGTCACTGTGGTAACATACGGTTGTGACTATAATTTACATATAGGACCACTGTGATTGGCATAACCGTGGTTGTATAATGTTTAATGGTTTGACAAACCGTAAATATGTTGTGATTTAGCAAGCCATAAATATGCTGAAAAATGAAATGAACTTGCTTTCCACAGTGGTAGTCAGGAATCCGTATTGCCCTAAGTAGGTATAAGTCGGAATAGCTTCACACGAAGAATAGATAAAAAAATAACAAAGAATGCATGACATGATTTATATTCGTTTTATTTTCTCTATTCTATGCATAATGTGATTGTCTTGATGTTGACGCTTTTCCAAATAAAATAAAGATGTTTTCTTTAATATTGAAATGAACTTAGAATGATCGTCGTGGTAAGTGGTTTAGCTTAAGCACTTTTCAAATCTTAGAAATATTGTTTAAATATTCCCTCCCCCCCCCCCCCCCCCGATGAGGAAGATATTGAGGAACCGATCGTTGACCTACCCCTTAAAACCTTTGAGGATCCCGTAGATCCATGATCTTTTATGAGTGCATGATTGTCTCGCACTCTGATAATCCATCTTTTTGTAGAGACTTATAATTAATTTTGTTTCTGCCTTAGTGATGTGTGGAACTCTACTATTATTTTGTAAGACATTGTAATTATTTGTTCTGCTATATATATTTATCTATTATGTACTCATAATCTGTTTTTGTATCTGACATCCTTATGCCTTAATTAACATTTGAGATGTCACAACCCGACCCCTTAGTTGCAGAAGTTTGGATTCTATAAATAGAGAAGCTTTTCTCCATCCTGAACTTAACGAAAGAACATAAGGTGGTTGTAGAATCAAGTAGGGGGTTAATTAGGCGATTAAGTTTTTGAATTGAATACATTGAGTTGAGATTTTGGGAGTCAAAACGATCAATCCGTTACACTACTGCGTCATGCCTAATTTCATTATATTTCTAATCTAAAAGAATCAACACCTAACTTCATGTTTATTATGCGTTCAACTAGTCAATCATGTTCGAAAGGAAAAATATGCTGAAAGATTCCATTTAGTAGACATGAAAAGAGGGCCTTTTTAATGTTAGATTTGGTAAAGATTTACTTTTGTGAGGTTATGTCGAAGTATGATGGGGTATATTTTTTTTTATTTCATTTAAGATCTTAAAAGGAGCTATCTGCATGCACAGCTAACACACAACGCAGACATGCAGCTCTGCTTGTCCAGTGCGCACTAACAGGAAAATAGGAGACACATTGCAGGCGTGTGGCAATGCGCAGGTGCATATGACGCTCAGTGCACAGACAATGCCTCACACGTGCGCAACCCAACTCCACATAGCAAGTCCACACGACCTGCGTGGTCCATCTGCACGACTCGCGTGCAGCTTGTGTGCCCCGCAGGCTGCTCATGTGGTTGGGATTTTCCTAAGTCCTTTTGGACTTCTTTTTCCCACTTCTCTAAGTCCTATAAGGTTTCCAAGACTCGTACAATTATCCCATGTGATTAAAGTGCTAAATTGGAGGAGAAATTCTACTCAAATTTTAAGTTCAAGGGAGATCAAGATTCTTGAAGATTTGGATAAGGAGAAAAAATTATTTTATTAGATTATTTTGATTAAATTTATGATAAAATTCCCTTAATAAATTATTCATATATTTGTTTTCTAATTAAATTAGGTCCTAGAATTTGGATAGAAATTTTAAATCCTATATAAAGGTTTAAGTTCTAGCTTTGTAAACATAACTTTGAGATTAATAAAATTAAAGCTTTGTTATTTCTTTAAGGATTAGCTTTTGTTAATTTTTAGCATCTTCAAGTTCTTCAAAGCTAAGAAGCTTTTTGAAGTCTTGTTGAGTCGAGGAGTTGGGATTAACATATCGGGTAAGTCATGGCGTCTTTCTTTTCCTCCTTTTTAAAGTTTCCTATTGCTTGTTTATGCATGCCACATAGGTGGTTGTAGAATCAAGTAGGGGTTAACTAGGTGATTAAGTTTCCAAATTGCATGTCTTGGGTTGAGGGTTTGGGAGTCAAAACAATCATTCCCTTACACTCCCGCGTCACGCTAATTTCATTTTATTTCTAATCTAAAAGAATCAACACCTAACTTCATGTCTATTATGCGTTTTTACATATGCAACGAGTCAATCATGTTTGAAAGGAAAAATATGCCAAAAGATTCATTTAGTAGACATAAAAAGAGGGCATTTTTAATGTTAGATTTGGTTAAGATTGACTTTTGTGAGGTTATGTTGAAATATGATGGAGTACGTTTTTTTTTTATTTCATTTAAGATTTTTCAAAGTATCCATTCCATATTTATTGAAATAAAATTTCAAGGCACTTGAAATGATTAGGGTGGAGATAGGAAAAACAAAATGGAAAAAGCATTAAAAACTCTCGCTTACAGAGAAAAAAAGGAAGAGAAAAGGAGAAAATCCTTCATTCTTTTATATAGAAAGAGTTACAAGACTTATTCATATATGTATGCATATACTGAGTCTGTTACAAGAAGAATTTAGTTATAACTAGCTAAGTAATTAACTAAGCTAATTATAACAAACTGTAACAAGGTTCTTAATAAACTAATAATAATATTCCCTTTAAGATAAAATTTGAATGTCATTAATTACCATCATGAATAAGAAAAGAAACAACAAAACAAATGGTAAGAACTTCATAGAAAAATTTGTAGGCTAGTATGGAGGTCGAATAAGCATAAGCTCGATGAGTCTTAAATTTACCTGATCACAAGTTAACAATCAATTTCAATGAGTTTAGTTAACTCATGAAATATTAGATTAGAAGTAATATAAATGGAGGTCTTTAAATCATTTGAGTTCTTGAATGAAAGAAAAAAAAACATTATTGAAGTTTAAAGTCGACATTTTAAACTTTCTAGATTGGGCTACAGTACCGAAAACGAAGTTTGTTTTTATTCTCAAATTCGAATTGAAGTTAGAAAATATAATGCTATCATAGTTTGAGCACTAATCAGTTATCAATCCATAACGAGTTATAAAAAGTGTAAATGAATTAGTTCAAGATTCATTAGAAAGTTTATATCTAGAGCTACAACTTTTATGAGTACCATACCAAAAAACTAGTAGTTATTAGCTTCAAACTTTACTAAAACATAAGCCAATAAAAGATAGCTACTATAATAAGAAAAATCAACCTCTAACCGATATCAATAAAGAAAAGATATTATATGCTATATGTAGTGATGAAAACTTTGCTGCAGTTTAATTTTGTGAGAAAGATATGCTTAAGGTGTTCTAAAACTCTATTTTTGGAGGTTTTATAAAGGGAAGAGATGTGAGATTCACCAAATATGCACTCATGATGTAAAATTTGAGTTTAAAATAACATCTTTAGAAATTTTTAGGGTAGGTAGCCCCGATGAGAGTTTTTTCCAAGAGAATTCTTCAAGATGAAGGTCAATCATCAATAAAGCTCAATTTCAAAGGAAAGAAAATTGTAAAATCTTGTGGAAGAATCTTAATAAAGAATAATTATTTCTATCTTTATAATCGTAGTGATGCTTAGGATATACTTCTTTATTGGTTTTGTGACATCCTGCTACTTGGTTGGTAGTGATGTCCAATACAAAGCAGATACAAGTACAATAAGGTTAAATATATCAAACAGAAGTTACATTAATTCCCTTGCAAAATACAAATGTATTTCTAAGTCATAGAAGTTAGCTATTTAAAATCTACAAACATTCTCTAAGTTACTTCCATGAATTATAAAATAGTTGCCTCTCAGAGTACAACGCACTTTTGCATTCATCATCTAAGGATCAATGAATAGATCCAAGCAAGCACCAAGGGGCAAGTTAAATGGTAGATCGTCTTCTTCGACATCATCTGGGGGGATCGATTAGTGTGAGTTTCATGTAACTTGGTAAGGAAAAACAACATTATAACGATACTATTAACGTCTTAAGGGTTCATTAATGTAATCAGTGAAATACACTTTACAATTTCAAACACCATACTACGTGATAGAGATTGCTGAAAATTTCATAGTAAAATTCAACTTGAATTTATTTAAAATAACAATCCCGGTCTATCCCTAATAGTATGATTAGATGCAAAGCAAAACAAGTTATTTCAAGGCAAATCATAATTCTATCAATAACATGACAACTAGACAATTTTTTAACCATTTCAACTATTTTGGCTCAATTTAGTTTCAACTGTTTACAGACCTTTGCGTGAAGCTGTTCAAACATCTATCAATTGAGGACAAAAGGGATCCTCAACTTCCATTGTGAATGGACAAAAAGTTCAGTTACAAATACAGTAATTCAGTGAGATTATATGATCATGGTATTATCTTGCCACTGTGAGACCTATAGTCAACCGCGACCCACTCTCATCAGAGAGAAAGCCAATATAGTACCCATTCATAGCGAGTGTTCATGAACAATCATAACAAATGACTGTTCCAAGGCTATTCCCAAATCCATCGACTATTTATAGATAATCGTATAAATTCTTACTATCTGGTCCATTGGGCTCACCAAAACACTTTTCAAATGTCTCTTGATCCATTAGGCCCATTAAACAGAAACTACGCCCAATAAGGCCTATTAAATCAGTCTTCGGCCCATTGGCTCTACAAACCCAACTGAAACCCTATTGAAGCCCACTACTAAATTTAGGACTCCGTAAAGCCCAATAACAAATTCATGCACAATAGAGGGCTCATTAACCTTTTATGGGCTCCTTGAAGCCCATCGAGTAAACCCAATCCATTAGGCCCAACATCCAATCTAAAGCTCACAAGGGAAAACCCTCTCTACACTAACCAATTAGGGGAGACAGAGGCCAGCCGTACGACCCTCTTAGCACACGAGTGTACTTAGCAAGGTCATATAACTTAGGCAAGCTACTCGTTACATCGCACTACGATAAGTTTTTCGGACACTTAGGCATGTCAGGCTCCCATGCGTGAATGTAAGTTTCTCTTCGCACAACCTAACATGTCTACGTGCTCGCATGACATGGTATGCCTGCGTGCGCTCCCACAGCTTACCATGTTCATGCTCCGTAGCCCGCTCACATGACACAACGTGTCTTTACTCCTTCACTAGTGTGGGAGAGAGTGCCGTCGCACATGCTAACCTACGCATGGCACTCAATCAAGCATTGCACATGCACACGCACTATGCATGCTCGGGGGCTGACCCCATAATACGGGCGTGCTAGGGTAGTCCTGCGCATGCACATACATGTCTTCCTCGAGCTCCCTTGGCACGCATACTCGCCTGATAAACCACGTATGCAAGTTTCCTACTATTGTGTACACACAGTGTGTGAGGGCCCCTATCCCAACATGTAGGGGTACCTGGATAATGTCCCTTGCACATTAAGCATGTGATTGTGATTGTGCTACAGTCTGTCTCAGCACGTCAGTGTCTTCACCTCACCGGGTCAAGGCAAAGGCCTTTCCCATCAATTTTTAAATGTCATTTCACACTCACACTCTGTAAAATCAGCTTCCCAAACAAGGCATAAACACCCAATTTCATTTCAAACAAAATGACAGCAGAAAATCAATTGATAACATATTAAAAACCATTCCAAACTCACACACCTCATAGACATTCATGGATACAATCCCATAATATTTTAAACAGTTTTAAATGCCATATAAAACTGACTAAAACATTAAAATATTACTCCCATCCTTACCTAAAGTCGATCATGATTTTAGATTCCAAAATGTTGTGAAAAGCTCTCGGGTTTGAAGAAGAAAACTATTATAGTAGAGGGTTGAGGATAGCTTCCACAAATGCTAAATCTGTCATCAAAAGGAAGAAAAGAAGAACTATTGTGAAAAAAGATAGTTATTGAAGGAAAAGAAGGACAAGGAGATAAAGGTCAAGTCTTACCTCTCAGGGAAGAAAGGACAGATGCAGTGGCAAGCTTGTACTGAGTGCAGCAAAGGAAAAGGAGACGACGACAGTGGCAACCTTATGATCCTTCACTTGTAAAACACTCTTGACTCACTCTCGAGCTCTCTAAAATTTTCCTCTTTTTGAATGAATAAATAAAGAGGAGTGAGGGGAAAAAAAGAAGAGGACAAGGTTGGCTAAGTTAGGAGAAAGGAAGACTTTTTGATTGCATGCAAAAAATGGAGGCCGTTGATTTATTTTGGTGGCCATCCGTGTAGGTGAGAGTCCGACCGATGTGTGCCAAATGGTAGAAGGATGCTACAGAGCTTATAGTGGTCTATACCGTGTAGGTAGTTGGCCAACGAAAGAACAACAGAGCCTATCTATGTACATGCATGTGTGCATGTCCTGTCACGCTGACAGGGGAAAAATGCCTGTGAGGCATGTAAATGTCCACGAGGCATGCAAATGCTCACGAGGATTTCCGTGTGAGCTATGGGTTGGCTTTTAAGAATAAAGCCTGTGGGGCTATTTTGGGAATTATACAATCCCGTATGTTGTTTTTTTTTTTTGGAAATTTCTCTTTTCTCCCCTTTTTTTGAACGATTCATGCAATCAATTTCTTAAAAAATTTGCAAAAATATTAAAAAAATTATTAAAATAAAAATAATGGAAATGTTTCAAGGTTTATAAGATAATAAAGTGAGGGTTGTCACGTTTTTTGTGCTCAATCATTAGTATGAATGTGTAGGGGGACTAGTAGATTAGAACCTTACATTTTAAGTTTAATATATTGATGTTTAGTTATATGCTATTTAATTTTATGCTTTCTCCTTATGAAATTATTGGTATGTTTATAATGAGGTATAAAAAGAAAAAATCATATTGATAGAATTTAATTGCGTATTAGATCAATCATTGAGTATAAATAATATTCAACTAATCAATAAGATATCGATTTGGTCTCAAATAGGCCAAAATTAGTCTCGAAGAAGGAGTTCTGCGAGAAGCAGAATTCTTGCAAGATAATTATCCCCAAGGTCAAGGCCATTAGTAGTGTGCATAAAATACGCACAAGTCTACCTAAGAAATGCTTGCAGAACAACCAACTCCACTAGTAAGTTAATCTTCCTATATGTTGATGAAATTGTTCCACTTCATGGAGTTTCCTCATCCATTGTATCCGACTGCAATCCCTGATTCACTTCTCACTTTTGGGATAGCTTCTAAGAAGCTCTGGGGTTTGGGTTGTACTTCAGCACCACTTATCATCTCCAGACGAATGGTTAATCAGAATGTATGATCCAAACATTAGAAAACATATTGTGTGCTTGCGTTCTCAACTTTGGTGATAACTGGTATGAGTATCTTACTCTTTGTGAATTTACTTATAATAACAATTATCATTCCAGTATCGGTATGTCCCTATATGAAGCACTATATGGAAGGCCGCCATTCCCCTACTTGTTGGAGTGAAGTCAGGAACCAGCACCACTTAGGACAAGACTTCATTCAGGAGACCATTAAGAAGGTCGCAATCATCCGCAAGAACTTGGTAACTACCTAAGAGCTGTCAAAAGAATTACGTCTACAATCATAGGCACCCTTGGAGTTTGTCGTGGGATATCAAGTTTTTTTGAAGGTTTACCCCTATAAAGGTAAGATGCAGTTTTGGAAGAAAAGAAGTTGGGCCCTCGTTATGTTGGACCTTTTTCGATCATCGATTATATTAGACCCGTGATATATACCGCCTCACTCTATCTCGAGAGTTCGCGAGTCTACATGATGTCTTTCATGTCTCGATGCTGAAGTGGTACCACCCTGATCCTTCTTATATTATTCCTCGCGATGAGGTGCAGGTATAGGCTGACATGACTTATGAAGAGGTCCCTATGGAGATTCTTGGGTGGACCGATAAGGTCTTCCATAACAAGACAATTCCCATAGTGAAGATATGATGGCAGCATCATACCCTGAAAAAAGCAATGTGGGAGTTGGAGGGCGAGTTGAGGGAAAAGTATCCAGACTTATTCAAGACAAATTTAGAGATGTAACACCTCGTCCATCAATGTGCTTAAATGATTTAGAAAACTTTATTTATTTGGGGCTTTGGCCACATTAAACTTAATTAATTTACTCTTCTTAATATTAATCGTGATTAGTAAATCTGGTTAATTTTTATTTCATTTAATTTTATTTAAATTAAATTTTAATATTTAATTTTGTATTTAACTTATTCAAATTAATTATAGAAAATTGAGGGAAATCGAAGAAAATAGCAAAACAGGAAGAAATCTCGCAGGGAAGCAGATTGCGCGCGTGGGTACTGGGAACTGTGCGCGCGTGCATGTATGAACAGTAGCCGCGAGAAGTGCTCACAGCACGCACATACCCTCCGTGCGCATGGTGTGGGGTCAGGACCTACGTGTGTCTTGTTGCATGCAGGGGGGCTGTCTGCATGTCATTTTGCAAGCAGACAAATGCCGTACATTGTGCACATGCCGTCCACGTAGCAAGCCTGCACCAATAGGCCCTTTTCACCTGGGGCCTGCACGTAGTAGGCCTACATGTGACACCTAGTGTGCCAAGGCCCTGCGCGCGCGATAGGAGGTCTATGTGCCTACAGCTTGCTGACTAGGGCACTACCACCTCGTGCAATGCGCTGCCGGTGGAGGAGATGCTCCTCCCTCATTTTTCATGCCAAACATCTTTTTCTCCTTTCGCTTCACTGGATTTTGCCTCTTGGCGCGAATCCGACAGTTCTAAAATTCTATAAATTATATAAATTCCCATTCCCCTTTCATTTCTCCCCACACTTTCATTCTTCCATTTTTCAAGATTTAGAGAGAGATATTAGTCTAGTGAGAGAAGAAGAGAAAGAAAGAAGAACGGTGAAGGAGAAAACATCAAGGTTTCAGTAAGGAAACTAGTATTTCTTTTGATGTCTTAAGTGGTATTTTTTAGATAAACTAATTTAATATGATTGTGATTTTGCCTATTTTGTATGCCTATGTGTTCAGATGAGTCGAATTGTTCCTTTTTTCAAGCATGGTATGGAATTGCAGACACTTGATGAATTGCATGTAATACATATAATATGTAATCGGTAAAAAAAATAAAGAGTACAAAAAGAAAAAGAAAAGTGGAATGAAGCTTGTATGGTCTGAAGTGTATCTATATTGACACACATATTGCATCAAGTGTCTTGTTAGACTTTCTATCTTTGAGGGATATCTGTTGCCCTTGCCCTTCGGGATATTTTTTTCCTCCTCCCTTATTTGGTTTAGAAAGATGTAAAAGGACCACTCCTAGTGGATGACGGCGTATATGACGAGAGTGGTATCGCACTATCTATAGGGGTCACCTGTGGCAAAGTAATGTCATGATTATAGGTATCTGTTAGGGCCATTATTGCTTGTACGACTATGGTCGTAGATCCTACCATGGTTTGGCCAGCCAAAAGTGGGCTTGAACAAATTGTCGTATCTGTATCTTATCTGGTCATTCCACTTGGGTAGTTGGAAATTTATATATGTCCTCAGAGGAAGTTGTAATGACTTCGCAAAGCATGACACAAAAATCTGAGCATTTCACAATTTATTTGATTTTCTTTATTATTTAGCATGATGTATGTTTAGTTGTCTATATAAACATACTATTTTCTTAATAAATAAATTATTTTTCATAATGTGAGATAGGTAAACGAGGAGGTTAAACTGTAAGCTTTTAAGTCAAAATAATTAATTTTTGAAATCTTACGATGTTAATTTAATAATGTTTTCCTTACTGAACATATGTAACTCACTCTTTCCATGCCCCCCAAGTAAGGAAGAAAGTGTGGAACCGTAGGATGACCTACCCTTGGAAGCCTATGAGGATCCCGTGGATCCACAAGTCTGAGTGCATGGCTATTCTCACACTCTGATGAGTCTAATAGCATAGTGAAATGAGTGATCCATATGTTTTAATTTGTATTTTACAGCCACTTCTAGCCTCAATATATGTATGTATTGGAACTCATATGTATTTGTAAGGAATTTGTAATAATTTTGTCCTGCTGCATAAATTTTATCATGCACTCGTTATTCTGTATCTGTATCTGACACCCATTTACCTTAAATAACACTTGGGATGCCACATATATAATCATTCTTATATGATTACGTGCATTCATACTTACAGATATCATCAAGTGCCAAGTCTCCATCTTTACTATAGAGCACAGCATACAACGGGTATAGATTAGTAGGAACATCTTTCAAATTTCCCCTAGAGGTAGTACCAAATCCCTACATCTTCTATAATTGTCATTTCTTGTACTTTCAATTCCTTTTATTATTTTAAACTCTAGTTTCATAACATATTTAAGCATCTAATTCGCATCTTAGTGCTTTGCATTGTAACATAACACACTCTCTCTTCATCCGTGTGTTAAAAATCTTACTTCTAATATTTGTGTGGTATTTATTCGATAGGACTCCTTGTAGTATCTTGAATAATACTTAAAAATATTTTAATTCAACAGGGTCTATCCGACACTCAACTTAAGGGCAGAAGACAAAGTGGTAAAAGGCAAGAATGGTTGAGATTATTATAAGATAAACGCCGAGTGAAATACAAGAGAATTGGTGAGGAATTTTTTTTTAATCTTTTTGTAGGAAATCTCCTTAAAATGTCAAGTGAGCCTTGTTGACATACGATCTTATGGAGGTTATGCAGGTAGAATTGGCACGACTTAGTTAAAAGGTAAATAGCTTGAGTAGTGGTTGAAGCAAAGCAAGAAACAAGACCTCTAATACAAGGGCAGCCTAAACTCAACATCCTGAAGATGAGGCCGAGTCTTGTAATGTTGACCAAGAAGATTGGGTAGAAAAGAAAGAAGATAGGAGGGATGACAACATCAGCTCTGTAAAGATGAGAATACCACTTTTCAAAGGAATGAATGATGCTGAAGCATAATTGGAGTGAGAGAGGAAAATTGAACTAGTCTTTGATTGCCATAACTATTATGAAGATAAAAAGATCAAACTAGTAGTGGTAGAGTTCACTAATTATGCCTTAGTGTGGCGGGATCAACTACTTCTCACTAGGTGGCATAACAGAGAACGACCAATCTCCTCTTGGAGAGAAATGAAGGTAACTATGTGCAAAAGTTTCATACCCTCTTACTACTATAGATAAATGGATCAAAAGTTACAATGTTTAACACAGGGATCTATATCCGTTAAGGACTACCATAAGGAGATAGAGAAGGCATTTGAAGAGGATCCCAAAGCAATTATGATGATATTTCTAGGGGGCCTCAATAAAGACATCGCCAGCATTGTAGAACTATAACAATATATAAAGGTGAATGACATGATGCATATGGCCATGAAAATCGAAAGACAACTCAAGTACAAAAGGAGAGGCACATCATATGTCACCTTACCTATAACTCAGAATGGCCAAGAAAGAAGAAAACAAGGAAGCAGACGAGAAGAAGGAAAATTTCTGCACCAGTTGATACAAAATGTATGAAACCTAACTCATCTCAAAAGAATAATACAATTAAATACTTTAGGTGTCTTGGAATCAGACATATCGCTTCTTAATGCCCAAATAAGAAGATCATATTATTAAGAGATGATGGCATAATTAATAGTGCTAATGATTGTGAGAGTGAAGATAATGATAACATGCTACCACTGGAGGATATTGAGGAAAGTGTTGAATATCCATCTCAAAGGGAAGCTTTCTTTATCAGGAGAGTTTTGAATATCCAAATCAAGTCGAAAGAAAGTAACTAGAGAGAGAATATCTTCCAAACGTGTTGCCTTATAAATGGAAAGGTATGTAGTCTCATTTTAAACGAGAATAGTTGTACCAACGTTGCTAGTACTATCCTAGTTGATAAATTTGGGTTGATGTGCACGCGTCATCCTCACCCTTACAAGTTTCAGTGGTTGACTGATTATGAAGAGATGAAAGTGACTAAATAGGTACTAGTTTCCATCTCTATTGGGTGATACACTGATGAAATACGTTGTGATGTTGTACCCATGCATCTAGTCACATCCTACTTAGAAGATCCTGCCAGTATGATAAGTGTGCCACTTATGATGGTTATATGAATCGTTATTCCTTTAGCATGAGCTGTCAAAATTTTACACTTTTACCAATATCATTTGAGGAGGTATTTAAAGATAAGCAGCTGCTCAAAAACTCCATAAAGTCCAGAGGAAATGAAGGATTGAGCAACGTGAAGAGAGAATGTTACTATATGGAAAAGGAGCTAGGGAGGCTATTTTTCAAGAAAAAATTATTAACTCACCTCAAACCTTTTTTGTGTAATAGTGTTTTGCAGGGCATTCTCTAAAAGAAAACAAGATTGGCGAAACCCCTACATAAGAAGTATATGATTTGAGGATGAATCATTTTTTAAGGGAGAAGGGATGATATGAGTATGGACACAGATAAGAATGAGAAGGCTCAGTCCAAAGGAAAAGGAAAACAAGCCCAATAATCCAAGGATATAATAGTACTGACATCTCAATCCGAGTGGAAGAGAGAGTCAAGAAAGAAAAGGGAAGACTTTAAAAACCAAATTTCAGCTGAAAAGAAAACCCTAAACTTCTATTTATTCTCTCTAATTTTCTACAATTAATTCAAATCTTCTCCATTCAAAAAATTTTTTAAAAGGGAAATCCTAACTAGCCAAATGAGTCAAAATCTTCTTTAGTTTTATTAATTTTTCAATTAAAGCAAGATTTAATTTCTACAATTGATTTAGTAAATTTATTTCCTTGTATTACCCATAGCCTTACTCTATAAATAGGCCTTCAATTTTTAGTTGTAATAATTCAAGATTAAAATCAATAATATTGTGAGCCTTATTCAAGAGAGGTTTCTTCATCCTTCTTATTGAGTAAGGAGTGGATCTAATTATTAAGGTAATTCCTTGTAGCATTTTTTCATTCTTCTTTTATCCTCAATTTTTCAATGATCTTAGTTTCTATTATTTATGATAGAGGGTTAAGTAGGAAGGGTTTTTATAATATCAAATTTTTTTGATGCCTTGAATAAAATTGCTTGAGTTGCTGATCATGTTAGTTGATCTTGGGTTCTGCATCAACTTTTATTATTCATATTATTGATGTGCCTTAAAAGAGATGAGCGTCCAACTATGACTTTCCCAGCAAGAGTAGACGACTCCCTCATGTGAAGTACTTGAGAGTCCATGATTGGGAGGACTCTTTTAGCTATTTGTTTATAATCGTCTTTATCGTGGGATCTTAGTGTTAGTTCCCCCTCCCCCTCCCCCCACCCCTTTGCTTGCATCACTTACTACTTTATCTAAACTATCTAAAATATTTATTTCTTGTTATATGCATTAAACACTGACAAGTTCTATTTATTGTCCTTTTATATAGAGAAATTTTAAATTTATAGAACTCATTTCATCTCTCTATTGGGTTGTATTAGTCATTTAGGCAAACACAACTTATCATTACTAGGTCTTATGCTAAGAAGAAATACAAAGTGATTACTAATATAACCTTTAAGGTTTTTGGATTAAGTCTTTACTAAAAGAACTTGGTATCTCTTTACCCACGCCTCTAATCTTATAGTGTGACAACATAGGTGCAATTTATCTCAAGGGAGATCCAATATTTTATGAGATGACCAAGTTTATTGACGTTTTGTTCTTAAATTAGTTTCTTGGAGTGGATAATGTAACACCCCCAAAACCTATGTGTTCAAATGCTATATTTTTAAACTTCATGTTTTAGGGCATTACAGCCTTTGATGTTAAATTTAAATATTAATCAGTATTTAGAATTTATTTCGCTTGGACTTATTTTAGTTTTTTTGTTATCTATTTTATTAGATTTTTATTATTATTATTTTTCACTAAAATCATTTGGAATTTTAATAAAAATGAAAGAAAAATAAAAAAAAAAGGTATGGGAAAACCTCGCGAACATGCCAAAACAGCACTGTGAGCCCGCACGCCCACGTGCCTGCATCCCACACTTGTGCGTCTGAGCTCGCATGCCCGCGTGCCTGTGTCTACATGCTTGTGTGCCAGCTACGCATATGGGGCTGTCACATTGTGGACGTGATAAAGCGTGTGCATGCCTGCACGCATGCCCAGGCTATCATATTGACGTGAGAGCTCGCGCGCCCTTCTGTTAGTGCGCCCGACTATGTGCATGCTTAGGTTTTCGTGTCGGGCCACCTACACGCGCCTATGCAATGGCGTGCATGCGTATTTGCATGCCTGTGCGTGTGCCTGTAGACTACAAAAACTATCTTGTCAGCCTATCGTGCATGCAGCTCCACACACGTTTCACAAGCTATGACCAATTGACGGACAGGTTGTCCTGTCTATCTGTTTTGTCCATCCAGCTAGGCGTGCATTGCTGCCATGGGGTGCGCATGTGCGCTACATGTGGTGGTCAATCGGCCAATTGGCTAATTGAAGGTTGTTGATCCCCCATGCGTTTTGATGACTCTCTTTCACCCATAAAATCTATTTAAAGGCTTCCCCCTCCCCTTCACTTGATACATCCATCCTCTCTTAACTTATATAGAAAAGTTAGTGAGAATTTATGTGGGAGGCCAGGTGTTATGATTTCTTCTTGTGGTTCACAAATTTCCAAACAATCTTTTCATCCTTTTTTCGTTGGACTTCAAAAAGCATTAAAGTTTTCGGTCAAGGATTTATTAAGTAATTTCTCATACATTTCTAAGTGAATTTCTAGATAATTAATTTATTATTTTCAAATTGTTTTAAAGCGTGAATTTAAAACATGATTTATCGGCTATCTGATATGAATGAAAATGTATGTTGATAGTGTTCCTTAAAGACAAAAGGCATGTTTGATTTATCATTTGATGACACTTGAAGTATGTGTAGATTTGGCTCCCTGCCTTGCCCTTGGGTGATGGTAGAGAGGGTCATTCTATTGGGCCTCAACTCGAGAAGATGACTTGATCGCAACTATGGGTATAGTGGCTCTTTAGGGCGAGATATGTTATTGGAATCCCACTGCATTCTAAATTTGTGCTTCTATACCTGAATCTATATTTGAATCTATTGGTGAATCACTCCCTATGAATCGTATTAGCATTCCCTCTCACGAGAAGTGAATTCGCAATATGATCTATAGGAGCTATAGTGGTGAAGTACACTCATAGTCATTAGTTTATCTATGAAATTATCTGATATGAAAATGAATCTATTTGCCCATTCACAGTTATAGTTGGGGATCCCTTTTTTCCTCAGTTGATATAAGTTAGAAGGGTTTCACGCAAAAATCTGTAAAAGACGTCAATAAAATTTAACCACTCAATGACATGGGTAGAACAGTTGCTTGATATCCCATGCTTTATTAGTTCTCTTGATTTGTTTCTCATTATTCTGTCTTTACATTGCCATGCTTTTTAGTTGGTTTAACTAGTTTCTATAACATTGGCTAGTTGTATCCTTGACTATTTTATGTTACACTGCTCTGTCTTTACTTTCTGTTATGATTCAAATACCAATATTCCGAATAAGTTTTTTTTTTTTTAAAGGAAATATTTTCTCAATATTTCAAATGAACTTGTTCTGCAACAAGTCCAAGAGGTCACTTGTTTATATGATAATGTTATGCTTTAAAATTTAAAAACCTTTAAAAACCTTAGTATTGTAGTTTATATGATAATGTCCCCCCTCAAATGATAAAAGTGATGATTCACTCGCTGAATTACCTATTGAAGCTTGTTTGGATATGTTCTCGGATCTTTAGGAGGATTATGAGTGCATTATTTGTCCCCCACTCTAATGAAACACTTTTATAATAAAAGAAGTGGCTCTCCATAAACTTTTATATATATGTATTTTGGCAACAATCTTCTTGGCCTCATATGTAAAATTTGAAACTCAAATTTTGTTGTAAGGGATACTATTTTCCACTATATATATATTTGTTTATTTGCACTTGTATCTGTTTTGTTATTAGGCTTTCTTTTACCCCACCAAGTATTCAGGATGTCACAATTGGCATCAGAGTATCATTCTCGAAAAGTCCCTTACACTGAGGTTTAAAGTCTAGATTTAGAGAAACCTTAGGGAATTCTCAAAATTATAAATAATTGCAATCTAGCCATCAAAATTTGTTTCTAAAACCTTTTATCTCCCTTTTGTAAGTAAAATGACTCGAGGGAGACCCTCTGTAGAACAACTTTAGGCCTAGGATGATACAACTTGGGCTGAGTTTACAAAACTATTTCGAGCCATTCAGGGTCTGATATCTACTGTGGGTCATAACCGTACCCATAATGTCAATCAACCACCTCCTGTAAATGACCACTGTCTAGTTGATCAAACTAATTCCCAGAACATCTTAGAATTTAAGAGGCTGAACCCTCATCACTTTGATGATTGGCCTGACCCCATTACAGTAGAAGCATGGATCATGCAAATCAAAAAGGATTTCTCCATCTTGGAACTTACTGAAGAGTTGAAGGTTCCCATGACAGCATTTATGTTCACTGGAGAGGTTGAAGATTAGTGGCGACTTAAAAGGATGCCTTGCTGACTCCAACTACTTGGAATAAATTCATGGATGCCTTTCTCAAGAACTTTTTCATAGTTTATGTTCAAGAGAAGGAAGAAGAGGAATTCAAAGACCTTTGTTAAGGAAGCATGATTGTCAGCTAGTATGCCACCCAGTTGGTCTAGTTATCCCAGTTTCCCCTAATATTGTAGCCATTAATAGTTGGAAGGCTTGAAATTTTCTGAAGGGTTTTAGAGCAAATATCTTTGACTTAGTGGCTATGTTGAAGCCCAATACCTATGTAGAGGTCCTTGAGCATGCCTAGTTGGCCGAAGAACTCCTTGCGATCCATTACTGGCATATTAATCATGTTCGAGCACAACAACAACAACAACAAAAGAGGAAGATGATTGGCCCTAATCGTGCTAATAAATGACCTTAAATAGTTCTTTGTTACTATCCCAGCCCCACCTCCTAATAACCCTATTTAGCCTGCCTAAATATGCCAACATTGCACAAAATCATGGTAATTGACCCTGCCACCAACTAAATAATTCCTGCTACAAGTATGAGAGCATGCAACACTTTGTGAAGGATTGTGCCCACAAGCCCTGGGACATTGTTAGACTGATTGACTAAGGAAGAGTCTTCCATCTTGACGAGTTTGGTACCATAACGACACCAACTATAATTTAAGGTACACGTTTTATTCATAATTCTTCCGCATGTGCTTTGATTGATACTAGTACCACCCATTTTTTTGTATCATGTGAATTTACAAGAAACTTAAGAATTAAACCAGAACCTTTAGGAAAAATCTTTTTGGTAGAAATGTCTTCTAGGGGACTCTTAAAAGCACATGTTGTATATAAGAACTGTAGAGTGAACGTTTCAGGTAAAGAATTAACTATAGATCTTATACTCTTAAATTTTTCTGGATTCGATATAATAATACTAGGAATGGACTAGTTAGAAAACTATCGAGCTATCATCGACTGTGATGATAAAACTGTAATCCTCTACTCGTTCATAAAGAAACAATCCTAGAATTATAAGGAGATTTTATTTTGTAAATGAATGTTTTCTAAATATTTATAAATTTTATACATTTAAGTATTTTCATGGAAAGGATTTTTTTAAAATTTAGAAATTTATTTGTTTTTTTTTTAACCTCTGTGATGCATAGGCATATGGATCTTAAGCTATCAGTACAGACGATCCCTATTTTTTATAACTTTCAAGATGTTTTTCCTACGAAGTTACCAAGTCTGCCACCCCAGTGGGAGATTGATTTCTCTATTGACCTAGTCATAGGGACAACCTATCTAAAAAACTGTCTACCGAATGGACCAAATAGAACTACACTGAGGTATATAGTGTAGACTTAGAGAAAAACCATAGAGAATTCTTAGATTTAGACCTTTTTTATCTTGTCACCAAGCTTATTGTCTCCCTTTTATAGGACCAATGACTCGAGGGAGATCATCTATAAAATGCCTCGAGGCCCAAGACATTTCGACCCAGGCCGAGTTCACAGAATTATTCTGAGCCATATAGGGTTTGACCGCAGTTGTTAGTCATAATCAAAATTAGCCACCCCTTACCAATGATTTCCATCATATAGATAAAACCATTTCACAAAATATTTCTGAGTTTAGGAGATTAAACCCTCATTCCTTTGATGGTGGATATAATCCCTTAATCGTAGAAACTTGGATTTTGCAAATCGAAAAGCTTTTTTTTTTTTTTTTTATGTTTTTGACCTAACTGAGGAACATAAGGTCCCTTTAGTTGTTTTCATGTTTATAGGTGAAGCCGAGCATTGGTAATGGCTTAAGAAAGATATCTTGCCCACTCCTACCACTTGGGATATTTTTATGGATGCCTTTCTAGAAGACTTATTTCTAATTTATGTTAGGAAGATGAAGGAGGAGGAATTTAAGGACCTACGCCAAGGACGTATAACAGTCAATGAGTATACTGCTAGGTTCTTTCAACTATCCCGGTTTGCCCCCATAATGGTTACCATTGGGAGCCAGAAGGCTCAAAAATTCTTAAAAGGCCTTATAGTGTATATCTTTAATCGTATTGCCCTGGTGAAGCCCAATACCTATACCGAAGCCCTTAAGCATGCCCTTTTTATTGAAGGACTCATTTCGGTCTGACATTAGTATATCACTCACATCTGTACTCAACAGCAGCCCAAGAGGATAATAACTGACCTTGGTCTTGACCGTACTAATAAAAAACCCCATATAACACCAAATCCTGCTCTGCCCCACCTCTTGTAAAATCCTTTCAATTTGGCCAGTCCTGTCGATGTTGCAGATAAGGTCATGGTGACCGACCCTACCATCATTTGAACAACTCCTGCTATAAGTGCGAGAACACACAATATTTTGTAAAGGATTGTCCCTAGAAGCCTCAGGACATTGTGAAGCCAGTCACATAAGGAAAAGTCTTCCATCTTAATGAGCCTGGCACCATTACTACACTAGCTGTCATTGAGGGTACACTCTCTGTTTATAACTCTACCACTTATGCCTTGATTGATATTGGTGCTACTCATTCTTTTGTATCATATAAATTTACTTGGAACTTATCAGTTAAACAAGAACCACTAGGACAAGTTTTTATAATGGAAACACACTT
>NW_019014692.1:1895577-1907961 GCF_000150535.2 Carica papaya | reverse complement strand
CATTTAACTTTACTGTCTAACTCTAATGTTTAGGCTCATAACCATTTAAATTCTACCGATAATTTATTTTATTTCTTTCTTGATATGTTTTTAAATTATTTTTAAGTTTATTTTAAGATAAATTCTAAGGAAAAGAAAGAAATAAGAAAGAAAAAAGAGAAGAAGAAGAAAAAAAGAAAAAAACTTGGAAACCCGTGCATCGACAACCCACACACAGGCGTTGTACGTGCACGCGCCGCGCATTGTGCGCAGCTTGGCGCACTTGTGTGAGTGGCATGGCAACTTACATGCTGTCAACCATAGACCACCATGCACAACGTGACCGGTTATCATGTCATGTGTTCCTCTATACCGTGCGGGCCCCACTGTTGGTTGTTTATACTCAACCTCTGCCATATGTCTTCTTGGATTCCTGCCACATGGCACAAATCCAACACCTCTTTGGCTATTTAAAAGGCCTTTCCCCCTTATTTCTCACCATTTTCCTTATTTATTTCTAGTAAATTTAAAGAGAGAAAGAGAGGAGATTTTAGAGAAGAAATAAGTGGAAGGAAGTAGGAAATCTCATAAAGCTCTTTTCTTCTTCACCCGAAAGGCGAATCTAGTTATGGTTACGGTAAGGTTTATCATCTATATTTATAAGTGCACTTTCTAGATTGAGTAATTTGTGAAATTGATGATTTGGTGGATTTTTATGCTTGTTTTGATGATTGATTTCTTGAAAATGAATATGTGAGATATTATTTATGAAGGATGTGTTATTTGATTATTTGATAGGCATGTGCGATTGACCCTTTGTCTTACCTTTGATAATGAAAAAGATGGTTGTTTTAAGGAGTTCCACCTCTAAAGAATATCTCGATTGTCAAGTGCAGACAAAATGGGCCATTAGTTGGATATGTTGTGTAACCCCACCAGGTTTCGAATATGAGATGGTTATGAATACGTGATGGATCTGTGTATGTGATTGTTATAAATAAATATTGAATATCAAAAAGAAAAGAATGAAAATCTGTTTGACTTTTATCTCTAAGGAGTTTATGTTTCTCCTGCGTCTGAGTATAAAATGTTGGTGAACCAATCCCTATGAATGATCGACATTTCTCTTGGCGATATGATATGTAGGGCCATAGTGGCAACGTACGACTGTGGTCATAAATTATACCCAATATCGATATGGAACTATCCCAAAATGGTAATTGAACTGACCCCAATTGGGGAATTGAATTGATTTGGCCATTCATAGTGGTAGCTAGGGATCTCCCCTACCCTCAGTAGATATATATTAGAATGGCTTCGCATGAAAGTCAGTAAAATACTTAATAAATCACAAGTATGATTGTGAATAATTTTTTAGAAACTCTATGGTTATTTTATATTATGGTTCTTCCCATTCTTAGTTGGTTCAACTGGTATCTATTGAAGTGCTGGTTTATACTTGGCTTTATGTTTCTCTACCTTTACTATCCAATATGTTATGAAGGTTCATTTATTTCATAAGTAAATAAACGATCTTTTCTAAGTATTTAAAACTGAGTCCATCGCGTGGAGACTTTTGAGGTAAGTTATTTACTTAAGAAATGATGTATCTTTTTAAAGGTTATTCACTTTTAAAATCTTAGCGATGTGATTCAAATATTGTTTTCCTTACTGAGTTTATATGGAACTTACCCCTAATCTATTTCCCCCCCAAATGACGGAAGTGATAACTCGTTCGCTGATTTACCCCTTGAAACTTGTCTGAATCCCTTATTGGATCCTTATAATGGCTATGAGTGCCTTATTTTATCCACACTCTGATGACTCTTTTTGTAACTATTTAAATTACTTGTATTTTGTATATTAATATTTTGGTAGCCAACCTTTGATGTTTGTAAGGGATTTTTAATTTCCGCGTCAATGTTAAATTAGTTATTGGTAGTCGTAGTTGTTATGAGGCTCCTTTTTACCCCATCAAGTATATGGGATGTTACAACTTTTGTAATGTGTAATTCCCTTTTTCATGTAGAAACTTCTCATTTCAAACTCCCTCAATTGTCACGAAGGATGATTCTGAATTTCTTGTTAAATTATGTCTCAACAAGAATATAAAATTATTATAAATTAAGGCTAGTTTCATCTTTTGTTTTCATTAAGTATACCTATGTATATCCACTAAAATCATCTACAATTAAAAGGAAATATTTGTATCCATCATAAAAGATCTCATTATAGAGTTCCCAAAACTCATAATAAAATATATCAAAAACATTGTTTAGCTTTACGCTCAGTAGCATAAAATGAGAATCTATTATCTTAGCTAAAGAACAAACATAGATAGGTTTACAAATGTTACTCCTCAGGACATATGAGGGGAGATTTGACTTAGACTTGATGGATGTGCAAGTCGATAATGCTAGAGATCAAAGTTTTCACCTTCATGGGGGTTTGAGACAACTGCACCTAAATATCTTTGTCGAAGTTGACCTTTAGTAACTTCATGTTGTCTGAGTTGACATGATATATCTATAACTTGACCCACTCTGTGTTTTTTAGGTCATAAGGTCTTGAATTATACTAATTTTAGTGAGATATTATAAAACATTCAACAATTTAGGCTAGCATTCTTGCAGAGACCAAATTAAAATTGAATGATAGCATGCACAATACATCATGAAAAATAAACTTTTCAGTTATCTAAATAATTTTAATATGTGAAACATCCACCTTTTCTCTATTTGACAAGATTATAGAATAAGTGTCTAATATAACATTAGTGTGTAAGTATGGTATAAAAATAATATTATCTGATGCATCAGTGTCAGTGATCCAAGGAACATGAGCATTTATCTTATTTTTATTAAATGAGTGTTACAGTAAAGAGACATACCAAATAATCTAGTAATAGGGGGTCATATGAAGATGCAGGAGATGATTATACCATGTTTATTAAGGGCTAGCTTGTTGAAGCAATATCATTAGTTGTGTGTACTACAACTGTGTGAGAAAAGGTTGTTTATCTGTGCTAGTTTGTCCAGATGATCTAAGGGAAGACACTGGATTGACATCCGATTATTTAGCCTTACCACGAGACTTTTACCCTTTGGAATGTCCTCCAGCCTTATAACAAGCCTCCACATTATACCTAGGCATATTGCAATTTGAACATAAGAATATTAGGGTTTGCCTTAAAACACCATTCCAATGAATGTCCAGTCATTTTCCAATAAGTGTAGTAATATTTTTCACGGTTTAGATTTGTACTTTTGCTTTTTTTTTTGTCTCCCTAAATAAAATTATAAGGCTCTATTTACTATAGTGCCTAATAAATTTTTTTTTTGTTTATCTTCCTACTGAATGATTAAACACACCTTATTTATACTAGAAAAGTTTTTATCAAAAATAGTTGAGTCGTAATGGCTTTATATGACTCATTTAAACCCATGACAAATGTCATCACATTGTCTATTTATTGATACTTAACTATAATTTTTAGTCCTCCACAAAGTGCAATTTGGTATCGACTCAATGTTCATCAATTCATTAAATAAAGTTGTAGGTTCTGAAAAATACACACTTGTAGGATCCTAATTTTGCATGAGGCTTGTTATGACTTGCTTCACCTCATAGACCCTTGGTGCATTTTATTACACATGTTTTTGCTCCAACTTGATTTATAACTTATTCTTAGTATCTGCATAAAACGTGTTATACTTTATGTTAAGAGACAATTTGTTTGAAGTTAAGGTAATTACAATGTCATTGCATCAGAACTAGTGCTCCATCAGAGGATCGACTAGATTTTTCGGTTCCTTTAGACTTCCATCCATTCTTAGTTTTTCTTCTTTTTTTTTTTAGTGCACGCTTTATATATAAGACCCATGTGGTAGTTACTTGCTTCAAGTAGTTGAGGAACTAATAGTGTGCGTGACTTTTCATTTGCAACAATAAAATATGAATTATTTGGATTAGAAGGATCTAGAATGATCCTGCTTGAAAACAATGGATTATGGTGAGTGGTGGTTTGGTTTGATTTTTCGCTCTCCATCCTGACGCTCTGATACCATATAAGTAAATGCAGCAATGTTGTAGCAAGTTATAACCTGCCAAGACCTATAAGGAAATTAAACAACGAGAGCAAGAAAATACAATAGAGATCAAGAAAACACGAAAGAGAGATGACTGCTCGAGAAAAAACCTAATAGGGTTTGTGTCTATCTATTATTCCCGAGGGTTCAAAACTAATAACAAGGTACTTATTACCTTGGCAAAAATGTGGTGTACCAACACAATTTACATACTTTATCATTTTCCATTTTAACTTATACATGTATACTTACACCTATACATATGTACACCACACTTGCCATCGAAAGGGCCATCAACCCCACTTTTCTCATCACCTATGGGCTCAAGTAACGGGCCTTCTAACCCAAGGTTTATCAACATAATTTAATGGGGATGTTAACTTGCATGGATCCTAAATCCTTATTCAACTTGATTTGGTTTTTGTACATGGATTCTAAGTCTTTATCTAACTTGATGTGGTTTTTCTAGCTTTATGTCTAAATTTTATTTGAACTATAATTGAATTAGAGCATCGTACACTATGATTTTGTACATTTCAATTACTAACTTTAACCTTTCGCGGGCAGCATCTAGTTTCGCCACCACCCCGTCCCAAAATGTTCTGCTATGTGCTCTATTCTTTTTAGCAAACAGTCATTAACTTCCGTTTAGAAGTTGCTGCAAAAAATACAGTAGATTATATCCAATTATATTTTACATTTATTTATGAACAGAAATATAATAATTACATATTTGAATATACACTTTCCATATGTTCACATTCATACTTTTTAAGGATAAAAAATATTTATTTACATTCATAAAAACTATTTTAATAAAATAAGCTAAAACAAATTTTGAAAACCTAATTTATATTCTGTAAAGGTATTAATACGGGTCAATTAATTACAACTTTTAGTATCCTAATTACTATTAGGTGATGGATCATGACCACTGTCATCTTCCCATAGTTTCTTACTTCACGTCCTCATATCTTTTACTTTTTGATACCTGCAAACGCTACAAACCACCATTGTTAGACATTGAATTGCAACAATCAACAACTTCATATATAATATCAAAAATCCCAAAAGAATCAACCATACCAAGATGATCCTTTCCTCTGTGGTTTCTTCTCATGTTTAAGTTGGTTAAAAAGATTAACTCTGGTCTGACACCAGAATATCTTTAGAACAAAAACTTTTTTGGTTTTTTCCCATATACAGTTGAATTTGTTTATCCTTGAAGATAAAAAATATGGTCATGTTCAAAAGTTCGAAGGGGCATAAATATAGGCTAAAAAACTACATTTGCTCCTTATATAGAAGAAAAGTAAAACATGAAACTTACCAGTATCTTATAAAGAGCCTTCAACTTTGTTTTCTCGTTCTTCCTTCCAAAATTTGCAACATCTTCATCTCTTGTATTTCCCTATATCAAAGCTTTATCCAAGTAGTTTGCCACAATCTGTAAACACAGATAAAAAATTGAAGGACTTGAATCTATTTCCGAGAGACAGGAACCATTGGAAGAGAAATCAACTAAAATAAAATAAAATAAAAAAATTTTAAAATGCTAAAACCAAATTTTCCTATATAATATATTGAACCCCGAAAATTTGATTAACTTTAAAACAATCTTAACACCAAAATTGCGGAGAGATTTTTTAATTAGGCCCCAAAAAATTAATTAATCTTGAAGCAATCTTAACACCAAAATTGCGGAGAGATCTTTTTTAGTAGACCTTAATTAAGATGAATGTAATGTAAAAACCAACAAAAATCAAGGAAATAAATACTTCTTGCCATAGGAACTTTAACCATCAAATGGCAAAAGTAAGTATCAAATCATTATAGTCATTTACATGACTATCAAATGGTACTTCCAGATTTACAAGATAATTTGCCATTGTTATACCGATTGAAGGATTTAAATCAAATGGTACATTCAAATTCACCCAAAAAGAAAGTCAATTAGTACCATCCGTGGGATCATCTCAAAACAAAATATTCTTAGTTACTCTAATTTTTCCCCTTTTATGGGATATTCTACTTTCCTTTTATATGTATGTTACTGAAATTAAGCTTAAACAAAAGTGTTATATATATATAATCATATTTTCACTTCTTGTTCATTCTCATTATATTATCAGAAAAAAAGAACAGATGGGTAGAGGAAAATTACACATGGAGCTTATTACAAAAGTGTACTCTCGTTCTCAAACCTACCAGAAAAGAAAAAAAGGATTGAAGAAGAAAGCACTAGAATTCTCCACTCTGTGCGGCGTGGACACGTGCATGATCCTCTATGGCCCTAATCACAAAGGCCAAACCCGTAAGGCTGAGGTCTGGCCTGACTCGCCTTCCGAAGTTTTCCGAATCATTGGCAAGTACAAGGCCAAGGCTTTCGATTCTCATGCAGTAAGATCCTTTGACTTGTTCGATTTCTTCTCGAGACGTAACAAGAAGATTCAAGATGATATTTTGAAGCTGCGCAAAACCAACATCACAGCCAAGTTTCCCACTTGGAATAATTCTCTCAACAATCTTTCTCTTGATCAAATCAAAGCACTTCTGATTAAGTTTGATGCTGTTCTTGAAGTTGTGAAGATGAAGGTTATGATGATCAAGGAAGATAAGCGTTTGATAGATGAGTCCAGCATTATTCCATGCATAAATCCTATAAATAATTTTAGAAAAGATTCCTCTCTCCAGAAGGAGATGAAACCTGAAGCTGTTAGCACCTATTTGAAGCCATATGGAGCCATGCAAATAATGCCTCAGTTTTCCCCCGCTGATCAGACAACTCTTTATAATCAGATAGCAGTTCAACAAGTCGATCATCATGTAAACTCTCTTGATCATTATAATCAGATGATTATGATGATGATGGTGATGAATGGTAGTGATCAATTTACTCAATTCAGCTGCAATACTAACAACAACAACAATAACAATAATAATAATGATAAGATAAATAATTCATTTTATAGTTTGTCAAGTAGTAAGGTGATGAAGGATGTTATGTTCAGCAATCAAATGGTGAGGCCGAGGATGTGCCTGTATGAGCCATTGATGCAGCCGGTGCCGCCTTTCGGACACTGCAATATGATGTTACCAAGGCCAAGCAATTCCTCCCAAGTGCTGATGGGCTCACAGTTTTCTGAATTCTACTGTGGAATCAATGAAGATGATCAGTCCAAGATTGTATAAAAAAGTTTCAGAAAATTGCTCTCAAGGGTTGGCTTCATTTCAAATTAACCGCCCAGATACGTGAAAGTTTGGACTTTAATTTAGCTTTTTTTAAAAAAAAATTTCATTATTCCCTGCTTATAAATGTGTTATTTTTGCTGTTAAGTAGGCTTTGAATTTGCTATTCAGATATGTGTATGTAATTTGTGACCTTCATTATTAAGTTCGATCAGTTATTTGATGTTTAATTATTTTATTTGTTTTAATTATATTAATTACTCAAGATTGTAAACAACTAGAAGCTGTTTATTTTTAATAGTAATTATTAAAATAATATTTATGTTATATTGAAATTAAATTCTAAACCGTTAATTAAGTACAAAGGTTTATTGAAGATACTAAAGTTAATATATATATATATTGTTTTGGATATTTACAGGTTTTCAAGATCCATAATTTTAGGCTTGTGCAGCTTGTTAGTTGACTCTTTGGTCAACCTGATTCTCTCCTTCCAACTCTTGTTCAAGAACTATAAATCTCCATCCCCTTCATTCTCTCTCATTGTTTATTATTCTATTATACTTATACTCCTTGATTAATTAGCCGGTTGTTTTCTTAATTTCATTATATTTTCTTATAATAAGGAAAATATTTTGAAGTTTTTGCTAATGTTGTTTGGCTATAGAATTATGTGTTACCAATTGTTTATAAATTTGGGGATTAGAATATATTTATTTGATAATATAATCTTATAGATATTATAAAAGAATTAAACTTTTAATTGACAATAAATATTTAAAAAATAAACATTATTTTTTAAAATCCAAGAGAAAGAATGTTTTGGAGATTATCGTCGAATTCGCTTGACCTGCAATGATTACACGTCTCTTAAAAAGCGCTATCCACGTCTTATATTTTTCTTTATGTTGTAATAAGTAACACAAAATAATAAAAGTAGTTTATATAAATAAATTTCATGCATGATATAATTAATTTTTATTTATAAATGTGTATAATAATTTGAATTTGATTTGATGTTTGGTCAGTTTAGTAGTCATCGAAGCTGCAATAATTATTTTAATTTAATATGATATATTTCTCAAATCTTCTTTCCTAGACTTTTGGAATTGATAATTTAATTTAGTTTAATTTCTCAAATCTCATTTGCTGAAATTTTAATATTGATTTTTCCACCATTATTTGAACTTAATATATTTCTATAATTGTTTAAATTTTTTAATAATTTAAATTGATGTGTATTTTATTAAATATTACAATATATAGATTTTTTAAGATAAACAAAAATAATAATTAATTACGAAAGACATAGTTTTTCTTTTAATACGATTTGTTTATTCTTTAACATTCTCATTTATTTTTTTTCTAATACTCTAATTTATTTCCTCTTTATCGCTTTGATTTATTTCTGTTTTAAGACTCTCATTTACTTTTCCTTTAATACCATTATTTTCTTCCTCTTTAACACTCTTTATGAAGTTAAGGAATAAATGTTGTCCATTTCTAATTCGCTAATAAAAGTTTAAAATGTTGGTTTACTTATACCTTTAGTTAACATGTCCACATGTTGAGAATTGGTTTACACATGACATACGTATTAAGTTGTTGTCAAACTTTTCGTTAATAAAATATATGTCAATTTCAATATACTTGGTTAAGTCATGTTGCACTGTATTGTTGGTGATGTTTGTGGCCGATTTATTATCACAGCATAGGCGCATAGGATTTTTTCACTTGAATATATGATCTTCTAATTTTTTTTTTTTATCTATAGCAGTTTCCATACCCCTTGTGCTGTTGTCCGAAACTATCATTCCACATTTGATCTTCTAACTACTTTTTGTTTCTTACTTCTTTAGATGATTAAGTTACATCTAAGGTACAGTACCATGTTGTAGCTTCTATCTGCATCAATATATGCTTTTAGGAACAATTTATCATTCTTCTTAAACATAATTATTTCCTTTGGTAACTCTTTTAATTATTGTAGTACTTTGTAGGGTACTTATAGGTGCATTTCTTTCAGATTGTACATGAACTGACTAATAACACTTACTGTATAAGCGATGTGTGTTCTTGTGCAGGATAGGAAGATCAATCCCCCAACTAATTTCTTATACATTTCTTTACTTACTAATGTATCTTCCTCTATTATCCTTAGTTTGTGATTAGAATCAATAGAAGTGATAGTTGGTTTACATGCTAATGCAAATAAGGCAGCACACAAGAACATTTCAATTCAACTATCTAATGGTCCGATTATAAAACGAGGTTAAAAAATTCAAGAACACATTAAACAGGATGATTCAAGACTTATGGAATGACACTGACAAAATTCAAAAATGCAACAAAGGTTGGTCATATTAACACAAGTGGAAGTTACACCAGCTCATTATGAAGTTGAACCAATTTACATGGAAGGGTCATAACTTAGGCTTTTGATGTCCAAATTAGGTGATTCAAAAGCCTAAACTTATCTACACATTTGGGGTTACAATTTTCATGAAGAAATCCAGTTTAAATTCGAATATTATCATATAGATAATTAGCTCAAAAATTTTAAAATGAATTCTGACTTAGATACATTGGATCTAGTTGTCTTCATTTATTGTATCTAGACTTTTTCTTTTCTTATTAAATAGAAACATGTACTTAGTAATATGAAGAGTTGTAACTCTTAGGAATCTTCAAATGTATCTTGGAGGGTTGTTTCAAGTATAAATACATAGTATTCTCTTTTGTAAAGACAAGTTGATATATGAATTTATTTAATGCAAGGTTTCTTAAAAAAAGGTTCTTCTCTTATTCTGATTCTTGTTTGAATCAGGGTTCCTACAAGTAAAGCTAGTTACTTTGTGAGTAGTTATTCCAAGGCTTTCTTCAAGGATTGAATTTGGGTTGCAAACTTATTCCAAAGTTCTCTTTCACTAATTGAATTGGGTCAAGACTTGGTAAATCTAATTTAACTTTCCAAGGAGTTGCTTCCAAACGCAAAGATATTGGGTCTCAGGTTTAATGTATCCCTGGTTCGTATCAATTTGGTATCAGAGCTTAGCCTCTAAATTAGGTTATATCCTTTGTGTTTCATCTCTTTACTTTTATTTCATTGTTTCAAGTCTTTGTTTCCATGTCCATCCTCCATATCTATTTGTTATTGTTTAGCATCTAGCATATCAGTTTAGTGTCCTTTTGTTTTCTATTTGTTTCAACTTGTTTTCTATTGTTATTTTCATCATTTATTGTTCTCCACCTCCTTGTGATCTGTTTCTAATCCAAAAAGTTAGTCCATTCAAGTTTATTTCTGTTGTGTTACATAAAAAAATAAAAAAAAACAAAAAAATGTGAAAAGAAAAGTAAAAAAAAAAGAAGTCAAGAGGCAAAAAAATGAGGATTCGAAAAGGAGTTAAAAAAAATTCAATTTGTTTTCCTATATTGAAATTTCTTTTAAGTCATATTTCTTTTTAAGAACTCAGGCTTATCTTTCATTTCCATCTACCTTGGTTGAGTTTCGTTCAAATTATCTTTTATTTCCTTCCAACTTAGTTTATTTTATTTCTCATTTTTAATTCAGCACATTTGTATAAGTTTTGATTCCCTATAATGAATCTTAACAAGAAAATTGGAGTGGTAAAAAACTGAGTGTGAGTTCATCTAGAGAAAAACCAAAATTTAAACAAGAGTAAAATTTAGTGATACCATCATTTGAGTGAAACACGTGAGGGAGTGAAGCGAGGAATTATTCTTTTGTTTTACTAACTTTGTTTGACAGCTTAATTCAAGATGAGTGGACAAGCAAATAATCCACAAAATGAGATAGATAGGTTATAAGCCTTTATGAAACTGATGCAAGCTATGGATAGAAGATATGGAGAGATTATTGATCAAATAGAGAGGCTAAAAGTTTCAGTTACAAAGGGGTAGCCACCTAATGCTCCTAATCCAGCCATGCATGGTAGGAGATGTCCAAATAGAGTTCAAGAGGGTAATGGCTTTGAAGATGATGAATCACGTGGTGATAATGAAGACGAAGAGGAGGTGCAACTAAAAACAAAAAACAACAATAATAACAACTTTAGTGGTGTTAAATTGAAGATTCCATTCTTTCATGGAAGAATGGATCCTGAAGCTTACTTAGATTAAGAAAAGAAGATTGAATTAGCGTTTGAGTGCAATAACTATATTGAATCCAAGAAGTTACTACTTATCTTTGCTGTTTTTTAAGATTATGCTATTACTTGGTGGGATGACACAAATAAGAAGCAGAGAAGAAATATAGAAAGGCCTATTAAAAAATGGAGAGATTTAAAGTCCATCATGAAAAGAAGATTTGTACCAAGCTATTACTATAGAAAGTTGTACAATCGACTTAAAAATCTTAGGCAAGGTTCCAAGTTGAGGAGTATTATAAAGAAATGGAAGTGGTCATGATTAAAGCAAATGTCGAGGAAGATAGTGAGGTTACAATGGCTAAATTTCTTAATGGTTTGAATAAGGAGATTTCTAATGTGGTCAAATTACAGCCTTATATGGAGCTAGAAGATTTGTTTCACCTTGCTTTGAAGGTTGAGAAGCAATTGAATAGAAAATGGAACACAAGTCATTTTTCTCCCAACACTTCACATTCAATCAATTTGGAGGAAAGGTGATAAGGCTTCGTCATCCAAGCCTAAGGTAGAATCAAAAGAGGTTCCTAAACATTTCGTTCTAGTAAAAATAAGGGTAATCTTAACTCTACTATTAACACAAGAAATATTAAATGTTTCAAGTGTCAAGGTGGAGGTCATTACAAGCAGGACTATCCAAATCAAAGAACTATGTTTATGTTTGATGAAAAGTATTATTTAGATAGTCAAGAAGAGAATGAAGAACAAATTCCATCCTATGAAGATGCAATTGATGACGAAGATGAAGAATTTACCATGGCAGAAAGTGGAAGGGTTCTTGTAGCAAGAAGAGCTTTAAATATGCAAGTCCAACAAGAAGAATGCAATAAAAGAGATAACTTGTTTCATATTAGATGTCTTGTGAAGGATCACGTATGTGATGTAATAATTGATAGTGGCAGCGTGACAAATGTTGCTAGTGCTACTTTTGTAGAGAAGTTGAGTCTATCTACTACAAAACATCC
>NW_019014692.1:1876426-1889264 GCF_000150535.2 Carica papaya | reverse complement strand
GAGGGAAACTTCTTCCCTTATTTTCCCACATGATTTTCATGATTTTTCCAACTCAAATTCCTTAATTTAATAAATTAAATTAATGGAAGACAAATTAAAGAAGCTGAGGACTACTCAAATCTGAGGAGTCATCATTTGGCCTTGAGAGAAGGAAGCTTATCCTTTTAATTTTTAAGTATTATTTTTATTATTATTTTAATGTATCTAAAATAAGATAAGATATTTTATTATTATTTTAATATTTAGATATTATCTAAGAATTATTTTAATCCTAAAATTAGGATAAAGTCTAGAATTTGAGTTGAGTTTAAGTTAAATGTAAGTGTTTGAGTTTGTGTAGAATTTATCAGGTGAAAGCCTACAAAAGAGTCTCACTATTAGGCTGTAAATCAAGACTTTGAGGATTCAGAATAAAGTTTCAGCTTATTTCTTTATAAATTAGCTTTTGCTAATTTAAAAATGAGTATTCTTTAAGGGAGGTTGCTTCAACAATCTTGTTGAGGCAGGAAATCTGTATCGACTGATCAGGTAAATCATGGCTCTTTTCTATTTCTTATTTTATTTCTTGTTACTTTAGTTTGCATTCAAAAGATTAATATGGTTCAAGTATGAAGATTTATTAGAAAAATAAGTTTCTGCATGCTAGAGTATAGTGGGTTCATGATCAACATGTTTTTTATCTTGGAGTGCCGACACCTATGAGCCGACTATCTTCAATTGCTTTATATATTGTTTTGCATATTAGCAATTAAAATTCCTTTGCTAATCTATTGTGTTGTATCCCACTTGATCTTATCGAATGTGTTTTTTTAAGTGAAAGTTTTGTTTGTCAAGTTAGTAAAAAAAATAGAAAATCAAAAATCAAAGAAAACTGAGTGCACGTCATAAGGCAATCAAGCAAGCATTCTATTGCATTTATAAATGAATGAAGATTAATTGTCTACCAGTGTGACAAAAATCTTTACATTTCAAATGAAGATTACTCAGTTACTAAGTGTGAGCGAAAACTTTATTTTTGTATTGCATCAGCAAGGGAAGATTAACCACCTATAAAGCTAAGCAAAAACTGTTGCTCCATATTTCAATTTTAAAGAACTGTATTATTGAGTCTGCATATATTGCATAAATAAGCTTAATTAACCGTTAATTAACTGCAGAACATAGTCATCATTGGGGTAGAATAACTAGGAATACCATTCCTTCTATATCCATCGGGATTGATCAAATCCCTTACACTTTAAGTCCAGAGTTGCTTCTTTGTGCTCTAAGTTTTTATCTTTCAATTGTGTTTTTGTTCCAAGATGTATTTAAGTAGCTAATTGTTTTTAGTTACTTAGCATATAATTATTAAAAGCACCATAATTTCTTTTTCTATGTTCTTAATTCTGAGCTTCTAGAAACGAGATCCCCTTTAAGAAGTGTTGAGAGGTTATATCCATTGGGAAGAAGTTTGAGTGCTGAGAGGTTATGAGGTAAAACATAAGTGATTGCGAGGGAGTGTTATTGTCCCCTAACCTTTATTACAGGATTTTCTTCACAATGAGTTTTCGTAAAGAACTCCTTGAACTACAGTATGGTATGCGAGAACTTCAATACCTATTTGACGAATACAAGGAATTAGTGCGAGAGGCATTGAGGAAGATATAAAAAAGGCTCCATCATGTAATGATGTGACAGAGAACCTTTCTAGTTAAGAAGAGATTCATGTTCCCGCAAAGGTCGAGTACCCTATCACAGAAGATAAAAAAGACAAGGGGGGAACCAGCAGCTAGGAAGACCCATGTTTAATTATTAATTCTTTTGTTTTTATTGATGATTTCTTGTATGATTCTCGAGAAAATGTCCAATTTCAAGAAATACAAGATTTGAGGAAGAACATTTTTTTCAAAAAGGGGGATGATGTGATCCTAACTAGGCCAAAAACAATCCTGAAGTCCAAGTCGAGGCCTAGGAGATGAAGGCCCCATACAGGAAGGAAAAATCCCATAAACTAAGGAAATCCTGCAAACTGCCAAGAATCCACAAGCAAGTGACAGCCAGCGGGAAGGTTTCCCACGCACAACAAGGCATCTAGGAGGAGAGTGTCATACGCATAGTGCACACATATAGCCAGAAAGTCGTGCGCGTAAAGACCAACATGTAAGTGTATCCACACGAGCTTAGCACACTAGCACAGTGAATGTGTAGGGCCTACAGGAAAGCGAAACTACATGCGGGAAAGGAGATTCCTTATCCCAGAAGGACTCTTGTAATACCCACTTTATGATGGACTTAGTTTCTGATCTAATAAGGCTTCCTAGCATGACCCAACAACATGAAAGACACAAGCCCATCCGAAGGCAAAAGGGAATCCAAGGTCGCAAGTTTGAGAGGTCTAAGACCATCCACAAGCTTGGAAGGTTACACGGTGAGATGCGGGACTTGAGGAGAGCCCAAGAAAGGTCCAAGCTAAGCCCAACCAGGCCTAGAGATCCAAGCAAGCACATGTCGCACATGTGAGCACCCTTGCTCACATGTACGGGTAAACTCATACACAAAAAGGGGAACCCACACATGTGAGGTTCTCCCCACATGTGAAGGACACCTCACCCCATTCCTTCTCCTCTTTTAAGTCGAGTTTTTTACTTTTTTTTTTGATTTAATATGCAGTTGCAACAAGATAAGGTTCACAAGCCAAAAAGAAGAGTTTAAAAGAGAAGCTTCCATGTAGCAAGACCAATCATAAAGGAAAGAAGCCTTATCCCCATGGTTATGGTGAAATTCAAGAGGGAAAAGTCTTCCCTTATTTTTACATATTATTTTCATGATTTTTCCAGCTCAAATTCCTTAATTTAATTAATTAAATTAATGAAAGACAAATAAAAAAAGATGAGGACTTTTCAAATTCAAGAAGAAGTCATCATTTGGCCATGAGAGAGGGAAGCTTATCTTTTTAATTATTATTTTATTATATCTAGAATAGGACAAGATCTTTTTTATTATTATTTTAATATTTAGATATTATCTAAGTATTATTTTAATCCTTAAGATTAGGATAAAGTATAGAATTTGCGTAGAGTTTAAGTTAAATTTAAGTGTTTGAGCTTGTAATTTATCAGGTGAAAGCACATAAAAGAGTCTCACCATTAGGCTGTAAATCAAACTTCGAGAATTTAGAATAAAATTTTAGTTTGTTTCTTTTTAAATTAGCTTTTGCTAATTTGAGAATGAGTATTCTTCAAGGAATGTTGCTTCAACTATCTTATTGAGCCGAAAAATCTAAATTGACTTATCAGATAAGCTGTAGCATCTTTTTTATTCCTTATTTTATTCCTAATTACCTTACTTTGCATTCATGGGATAAATATGGTTCAAGTAGGGAGGATTTATTAAGAAATTAAGTTTCTACATGTTAGTACATAGTGGGTTCATGATCAAGGTATTTTTGATCCTGGAGTGCCCCACGTCAATGTTTTGAATGTCAAATTGTAATTTGTGCGTCATCCTTCACTTTAGAGTAGGTTTTGCCAATTGCATCTCACACCACCTTCGTTGTGGGAATGAACATTGCAGTTTGCTAGGAGCCATGGAGCTTTAGAGCCATGTCATAATCATGGAATCCTCTTCATCCCATGCGTCAAATATAGGGTCTCGAGATTTAGTCCAATACGTAGAAAATGTCTACGCTTTCCTTTTCCTTTTAGGGTGGTTTAAATTAATTGAAACCAACGTCTATTCTTGTGAATTAGTATATAGCTTGAATTTGTTTAAACTCACAAATGGAATTTTCTATATAGGAATATGCTCCATTATTTTGAAAATGTTACCTCTAACATCCTTTAAAATTCACATAGTAATTAATTATCTATGACATCCTGATCTCGGTGCCAAGGGACAAGGAGCCAACCGTTTATATCATCACAAATCATTAGGAAAACTTTCAACCAATGTAGCAGAAATAAACATCCCTTTAATTGAAACCATTGACATGATTCAGAATACATGAGACCATTTAGCTACAAGAACTAAATCCTAACTTCCATTAATATTTAGCGAATACATTTAACCCTAAGGCCAAAGGACTCTACTCACTCCTCAACAAACAATTGGCTCTCTCAAGACTTGTTAACCTGAGAAAAAATTCTGGAAGAATGTGAATTCTAGTGGACTCAAAAAGAAAGACAGTATTAAAGACATGCAAGTAGGTTTCAAAACCATTAATTAATATAATTAATTAAACCTCATTATTTATTTATTCATTTTAACCATAATAATATTTTGCTACCAATAGCCATAGTGTGATGTCCACACCCAATCAATAATGCCAAAGGTGTTTAATACCATATTCAATCATCTACCTACATGTTCAATACTGTGTACCATCACATAACGCATGCATACACCACATAACTCATGCACACTAGATTAAACTCTTCTTTTGAGTTTTATTATTAATTTATTAATCTTTAATTTAATTACACTATTTACAATCTCACACGTGCGACCATTTATACTTATTTCCCAAGGAGGCTATACGGACATGGACCAAAGTCAGGAGTAGGGATGTCAATCAATCAATAAATTCATCAATAGGTGTCAAATAAATACAATCGCTCAACCATTATGGTCACCATCACACTATTTTACTTGGTCTGTGACATCTCAAATACTAATTAAAATATAAGGGTGTCAGATACAGAAACAGATACGAGTGCATTTAAGATAATTATTTGTAGCATAGTAAAATATTTCAATCCCTTACAAAATAATAATAGAGTTCCAAATCTTACAATGCTGATGCCAAAGAAAATTAAATACAAGCCTCTACAAAAGATGGACCCATTAGAGTGCGAAACAAAATATGAACTCGTAACAGTTCACAGATCCACGGGATTCTCAAAAGCTTCAAGAGGTAGGTCAATGATCAGTTCCTCACTATCTTCTTCATCTGAGGGGGCATAGAAACAGGTGACTTCAATAAACTTAGTAAGAAAAATAATATTTAAATAATATTACTAAGATTTTAAAAGAATTAAACTTAAAAAGAGTACTTAATTACTCACCATCGAGAATCGTGTCAGAAGTCTATTTTGATAATTATGAAAATAGTTTAATTTATTTAAAGAAAACATCAAATCAGTAATGTCAAATTATGTCATAATCATATCAAATCCTATTAATTATATCATGTCAATCATATCAATCATGCTGAAATTAAATAGAGAAAATCAAACGAATCATGTCATGCTTTTGTCTTATTTTATTTTTCGTGCGAAGTCGTTCCAACTTTCATTTATTGAGGGCAATACGGATTCCCAACTACCCATGTGGAATGACCAATTTATTTCATATCATATCAGCAATTCACGGCTTGCTAAATTATCAGTACATTTACGGTTTGTCAAACTATAACATGATCTATGACTACGGCCGTGTCAGCCATAGTGGTCCTACATGTAAACTATAGTCACAGCCATACTTCGCCAAAGGTGACCCTAATAATTATATCGCATCACCACTCTCATCAGAGAATACATCATCATCCACAGAGAGCGGTTCTCTCACGTCTTTTCAGGCCAGATGGGGCGAAACAGAAACTTCTCAGAGATTAAAAAGCCTAATAAATCATGTCATTTATAAACCATGCATGCCAAAATCGACAAATATTTCTCCTGTATACAATACAACATTATGCTTCGTCACTTTATCTTGTCATCATGCATTAACATTTATCGTATACGTAAATAATCATTATAGTTAAACATGTAAACAATCAGTTTATAAGCATTTATATAACATACATTAGCACATAACACTTAAGTTAATTCATAACAAAATTAAGCATGCAACCAACTGATTAATATTCCATTAAATTAATCTAGAAATATTCCTTGGTATATAAAGATAAATACTAAATTTTTTACTGAAACCTTTAAGTTCTTTCTTATATTTTCTTTCCTTCTATTCCTTTATCTTCTCTCTCTTATCTTCTCTCTCTAGAATTTCTTTAGTGGACAAGAGAATGAAGTTGTAGTGGTGAAGAAATTGTTAAAAGTGGTCCCTATTTAAATAAAATAGAGAGCATTGGATTTGTGCCAAATAGTGAAATCTTGTAAGGATAGGAGGGAAAAAAATGCCTTGATGCGACACGAAGACTGATGGACGCAAGTCATGGATGGTCGATGTGATGAATGTTAAACGATAGAAACGCACAAATTGGAGGCATGCCGCCCAAACGAGGGCGGCACACTGCCCAACCGGTGGTTCATACCCCCTAAGGGGCGACGCACACCGCCTAAGGGGCAGCACTCGCCACCCGAGACTGCATGCGCAGCCCAAGCCTACTACGAGTGCAGGCCTACTGCACGCAAACATGCGCCCAGGGTGTGCATATACTACACTTCGCACCATGCATGAATGGGATGTGCGCGCAAGCACTCGGGACCTGTACAAACGGGAAGGCTTTCCCGTGGTCTTTTCTGCTAGATTTTTTTATTTTTTTCCTTCTCTATTTTTCCTAAAAAAAATTTTAAAATAAATTAAATAATTATTTAATTAAATAAACAACAATACGTTAGTTTGTAAAAAATTTAAAATTAAATTTAACCCAATTCATTCAAGATCAAGCATAAATTTAAGAGTTAATGGCCTTAGTTGTAATTTAGTGCAAAAGTATTTGGGGTGTTACATTCCCCCCCACTTAAAAATTGGTTCTCCAAATTTGCCATAAATAAATGAGGAAACTTCTCTTGTATTCACTCAACTGTTCCCACGTCGCCTCCTCTGAATTGTGATTTTGCCACTATACCTTTCACCATCAAGATCTTTTTATTGCGCATAAATTTATCAATCCAACCAAGAATTTTTGTGGGGAACTCCTTGTAAGTCACGTCTGCTTGGACCTGCATCTCTTTGTGATGAATGATGTGAGAAAGCTCAGGGTGGTACTTTTTAAATATAGTGACATGGAAAATATCATGCAGACCTGCAAACTCTGGAGGTAGAGCAAGGTAGTACGCTACGAATCTGATACATTTCACGATCAGAAAAGGTCCCACATAATGGGGTCTCAGCTTATACTTCTTACCAAATCGTATTTTACCCTTGTAAGGGAAGATCCTGAGGAAAACGTGGTCGCCAATAGTAAATCCCAATGGTCTTCTTCGATTGCCAGCATAGCTCTTCTGGCGACTCTAAGCGGTGGCTAGGTTCTTTCGAATAATGACAACTTTCTCAATAGTCTCTAGAATGTAATTTGGTCCCAAGTGACATTGGTTCCTAACTCCGTTCCAGCAAGTAGGGGAACAACAGGGCCTACGATACAGAGTTTCATACGGATTCATGCCGATGCTGGAATAATAACTGTTATTATAAGAAAATTCACACAAAAGAAGATATTTATACTAATTGTCACTAAAATCGAGAACACAAACGCGCAACATATCTTTGAGTGGCTAGATGGTATATTCAGATTGACCATCGGTCTGATGTTGATAGGCAGTACTGAAGTATAATCTTGAACCAAGGGCTTCCTAAAAACTGTCCCATAAATGAAGGTGAATCGAGGGTCTCTGTCTGAATCAATAAAAGAGGGAATGTCGTAGAGACAAACAATCTCCTCGACATACAGGCAGGCTAACTTACTAGTAGAGTCTATTATTTTGATAGGCACAAAATGGGTGGTTTTGGTCAACCTATCAATAATGACCCACATTACATTACGACTAGAACAGGTTTTGGGCAAATTGGTGATAAAATCTATGGTCACATTCTCCCATTTCCATTCTAGAATAGGGAGGCCTTGTAACAAACCGTCAGGTCTCTGGTGTTCGAGCTTAATTCTTTGACAAGTAAGGCATCGGGAGACATACTCAACAATGTCATTCTTCATTCCAAGCTACCAATATTAGCGCTACAAGTCTCTATACATCTTGGTACTTTCGGGGTGAATTGATAACTTGGAGGCATGGGTAGCCTTAAGAACATCCGTCTTGACTACAACAAGGACCCAAATACGATCCTGGAACCAACACAAGCCATCGTCGGTGAGTATGAAATTAGTAAATTTGTTAGAAGTAAACTTACTTAGATTTTTAGTTATCTCCAAGTCGGTGGATTAAGATTCCCAAATCTTCATGAAAAAATCAAATAATGCCCAAATCTGAGCAAGGTAGGCACCGTTGCCATAATGATTAAGGCAAAGTGCCTGCATTGCATCAACTAACTTTCAACCAGAGGCTATCATCTGAGCCAACAGAACAAATTCCCTCTATCTCAAAGCATCAGTAATCACATTACCTTTATCAAGATGATAGAGAATTTTACGGTCATAATCTTTCAAGAGGTCCATTTAGCGTCTCTGTCTCATATTCACTTCTATTTGTGAAAATATATTTTTCAAACTTTTATGGTCAGTATAAATTTTGAATGTCTGACCATATAGATAATGGCGCTATATCTTCAGGGCGAAGACTATGACAGTCAACTCCAAGTCGTGCATGGAGTAGTTACGCTTATGGGATTTCAACTGTCTAGATCCATAAGTGACTACCTGACCGTGTTACTTCAAGACACATCCCAAACCTACGTGAGATGCATCACAATAAACCTGAAATCATCTAGTATTATCGAAAAGGATCAACACTGGAGCAAAGGTGAGACGATACTTCAATTCGGCTAAATTTTCTTCATATTCATAACCCCAAACAAAAGCCACACTTTTCCTAATAAGACAGGTCAACAGAGTCGTAATCTTAAAAAATCCATCAATGAACCACCGATAGTAATCGGCTAAACTAAGGAAACTATGTATCTCAGTGATGTTTGTTAGCTAGTTCCAACTAATCACTATTTCAACCTTGGATGGATCAACAGAAACTCCTTAGCTAGAAATTACACGACAAAGGAAAGAGACTCGATCCAATCAAAAAGAACATTTGCTGAATTTTGTATATAAGTGATTCTAGCGGAGGGTCTCCAACATTCGGAACAAGTGGTCCGCATATTCTTCGTGACTCTTCGAATACACCAAGATATCATCAATGAACACGATGACATATTGATCCAGTGCATGCCGAAAAACTATGTTCATAAGATCCCATGAAAGTTGCAGGGGCATTAGTCAGTCCAAAAGGCATAACCTTGAACTCGTATTGACTGTATCATCATTAAAAGATCGTCTTAGGGATGTCTTCTTCTCTTACTCTCAACTGGTAATACCCTGATCTGAGATCAATCTTTGAGAAAACCATGGCACCTTACAATTGATCGAAGAGATCATCAATACGGGGTAAAGGATACTTATTTTTTATCATCACTTAGTTGAGTTCTTTATAGTTAATACACAGTCAGAGGGAACCATCTTTCTACTTTATAAACAGCACCAAGGCATACTAACAAGAATGGTTAGGGCAAATAAATCTTTGTCCAAGAAGCTCAGAGAGCTGGGACTCAAGTTCAGTGAGTTCGGTGCGACTTATGCGATAAGCAACGCTTTGAGATTGGTTGAGTTCTTAGAAGTAAATCAATGGACAATTATATCTCCCATAGGGGAGGTAGACCAAGTAATTCCTCTTAAAAGTTAAAAATAATAGGGATTGCATATACAGCAGGGTCAGCATCCATATTTTTGTTTATTCAAAGATTATATAATAGCAAATAAAATTTATTTTATTTCATTTTTTGTGAACAAAGAGTTACAATTTTATTTTCACAATTAATAATTACTTTATATTTTTCTAACCAATCCATTCCTAAGATGACATCAAATTCTTAGAAATCTAATAGTATAAGATCTACTAACAATTTTACTCCTGAGAATTTTATTTTACAATTTTTATACACACAGTGAGCTTCTAAAAGACCTCTAGACGGAGTTTCTATTGCTAATACATTATTTAAAGGTTATGGCATAACATCTAATTTACAAACAAAAGAATAAAAAAAAAAAGTGGGTAGCACCTGTACTAATTAGAGCTCGAGCAATACTGTCATAGATAGAAAGCATACCCTGAATGACAGCAGGAGTGGCAAGTGCACCAGACTCATCAAGATGGTAAACACGAGCCTAGGTTACTGGTCTAGCCATGTCCTTCGGCTATTGGGGACAGTCTTTCTCGAAGTGCTGAGTGTTTCCGCACTTGTAACAGGCGTTGTTCAAACGCCGACAGGGCTGATCACCATGAAAGCGTCCACAATATTGACATGGTTGGGTAGGTCAAGCAGGGTGTCCAGTAGGTGGAGGCAAAACAGGATGAGGGGCAACTCAGGGTCTTTTATCAGGGTGGTTGTTAACTAGGTCAAGCAATCTTCTTCTTGGTTGTTGGGGTTGGTATTGTTGTTGTTGGGTACGAACTCGGGCAATGTGTTAGTGCTGGGATGAGATAAGATCTTCAGCTAACTAGGCATAATCCAGCACCTCAGCATAAGAGTTGGGTCTCAACATTGTGACATGGTCATAAATATCGGCAAGAAGGCCCTTAAGAAATTTCCTAATTTTATGGCTTTCAGAGGTGACCATTAGAGGGGTAAACCTATATAGTTGGATGAATCGGGTTGCATACAAGGCAATCGTAATATTTTCCTGGTGGAGGTCCTAAAATTCCTCCTCTTTCTTTTCTCAAACATAGATAAGGAAGAAGCTTTTAAAGAAAGCATCCATGCAAACCTCCTAAGTGGTAAGGGTGGGTAAAACATCTTTCTTAAGCCGCCACTAGTGTTTGGCTTCTCCGATTAACATGAAGACTGCTAAAGGGACTTTTTATTCCTTGATCAAGTTAAGGATAGAGAAATATTTCTCTATCTATAAGATCCAGGCTTCTACAGCTAAGGAGTCGGAGCTTCCTTTAAAGTGAGGTGGGTTTAGTCTCCTAAACTCAGTTATGGTATGGGAAATGGATCTCTCGGCTGGACGATAGTTGGGGGCAGGAGGGTGTTAGCAATGGTTTGCTTGTTTTTAGCCTACAATTGTGGTTAGACTCTGAATGGCTTAAAAAAACTCAGTAAACTTGACCTTGGTCAGTGGGTCCTAGGCCTTAGGTCTCTCGTTTCTTTCTACATAAGGTTTTCATCGCGTTATTCCTAGAAAAGAAAAGGAAGACACGAGTTGGTGGTCTAGTTTTCAAGAAAAGAAATATCCTAAGTATCTAGAGCGGTTTTCTAAACTATAGCCTCAGTTGTAAGGGATTATTCCACGTAACTGCTCTAATACCATTTGCAACATCCTAAATACTAATTAAATCATAAAGGGTCAGATAGAGAAATAGATAAGAGTGCATTTAAGATTATTGTATGCATCGAAATAAAATATTTCAATCCCTTATAAAATAATAATAGAGTTCCAAATCTTACAATACCGAGGCGAAACAAAATTAAATACAAGCCTCTACAAAATATGGACTCATCAGAGTACGAAACAAAATATGCACTTATAACAGTTCACGGATCCACGTGATTCTCACAAGCTTCAAGAGATAAATTAACGATCAATTCTTCACAATCGTCCTCATCTGAGAGGTGTATGGAAAGGGGTGAGTTCAACATACTCAATAAGAAAAATAATATTTAAATAACATCATTAAGATTTTAAAAGTAATTAAACTTGAAAAAGGTACTTAATTACCCACCATCAGGAATCGTGTCAGAAGTCCATTTTGATAATTATGAAAACAGTTTACTTTATTTTAAAGAAAACATCAAATCAATTATGTCAAATCATGTCATAATCATATCAGATCCTATCAATCATACAATATCAATCATATCAATTATGTTGAAATCAAATAGAGAAAATCAAACAAATCATATCATGATTTTGTCTTATTTTATTCTTCGTGTAAAGTTGTTTTGACTTTTATCTACTGTGGGCAATACAGATTCTCGACTATCCATGTGGAATGACCGATTCATTTCATATCATATCAGCAATTTGCGACTTGCTAAACCATCAACACATTTACGGTTTGTCAAACCATGACACAATATATGAGTATGGTCGTGTCAACTATAATGGTTCTACACGTAAACTATAGTTACAGTCGTACTTCGCTAAAGGTGACCCCTACAATTATAGTGCGTCACCACTCTCATAAGAGGGTGCACCATCATCCACAGGCAGTGATTCTCTCACGTCTCTTCAGGGCAAATGGGGCGAAACAGAAACTCCTCAAAGAAAAAAAGCCGAATAAATCATGTCATTTATAAACCATGCATGCCAATATCGATAAATATTTCTCGTGTATACAATACAACATTATGCTTCATCACTTTATGTAACACCCAAAAAAATTTCTTTTCATTTTTATTATTATTATTATATTATTTTATTTTAATTTATTCTATATAAATATAATTTAGTATTAATAGAATTTAATTTATTTTATTTTATTCTAATAGAAATAATAATAATAATAATAATAATAATGGGTAAAGATTATTTAGGGATTTAATTAAAAATAATTTTGGAAAAAAAGGGGTAAAAATTTGGGTTATGGGGATATTTTTGAAAGAAAAATTGAAAACCATGGGTCAAAACATAATTTAAAAAAGTTGTGTCACGTTAGCTGCCCGGTCAGCAACTCCGGCCAACCAAGACGCGCCAGGTGGCAGAGACGCTGATGCAGGAGGCCACACGAGAGGGAGCCACGTGGGTGATCCGCGTGCGCGCGATCGAATGGCTAAGATCCATTCCCGCGCACACGGACGGTCCAGATTGAATCGAGATGAACGGTCCATATTTATTTTCTATTTAATCGCGATCGGACGGTTCAGATTAAAAGCGATGGACGACTGAGATCAAAAGCATATGGATATAAATAACCTCATCCGCACCCAAACCCTAACCCTAGCCGCCAGAGCCCCT
>NW_019014692.1:1774544-1794193 GCF_000150535.2 Carica papaya | reverse complement strand
AGTTACCCGGACCTCCTCCGCTAGCGCAGGTTGAGCCCCCGTTACAGCAGGCTGATCCCGAGCCACCCCGGCAGGAGCCTGTTCCTCCACGGTATGACCCGGTACCACAGCCACGGTACCAACAGGTACCGCCACAGCACATTCCAGTGCCCCCACCCCATCAGCAGGCGCCACCACAGGGTCCCCTAGTTCACCCTCAGCCGGCCCCAGTCCCTCTACCTCGGGACCCCGCTCCCTCCTTGATCGACCCTGGCTTCATAGAGAGGTACAGGAGACTGAACCCTTCTACTTTTTCGGGGGGATCCTCTTTTGAAGAGGCCCAATACTGGCTGGCAGAGACTGAGAGAGCCTTTGAGACCTTGGGAGTAGTTCCTGAGCAGAGGGCTGCCATTGCCTCCTACATGCTGGTAGGGGAAGCAGTACGCTGGTGGGAGCTCAAGCGGACCACCCTGCCTGTACCAGTTACTTGGGAGCAGTTCCTAGCGGCCTTCCACGCGGAGTATCTCCCTAAACACATCAAACACCTAAAGGAAATGGAGTTTGCTCAATTGGTCCAGGGAAACATGACAGTGTCGGAGTATGCCCGTAAGTTCCTGGAGCTGGGCCGACATGCCCCGGAGACATTGATGGATGAAGGCCGAAAAGCCAGGAAATTCCAGTGGGGTCTCCGCCCGGAGATCAGACAGCACTTACTGGTGATGGAGCTCGAGACATATTCGGCAGTCCTGGTAAAGGCGCAGATCATATAAAGGAGCTTCAACACCCGCCCTCAGCTAGCGGGAAGTTCCCGACCCTCAGCCCCGCTCCGCAGGCCAGCACCTACCATGCCTGTCCAACCCAGTAAGAGGCCCAGACCCGCCGTCCAGGCCCCTCCTCAGGCTACGGGGGCAGCACGTGGGAAGATCTGCCAGTACTGCGGCAGGGATCACGGGGACCGACCCTGCTACCGCCTCAACAACACCTGTCGCATATGCGGCAGTGCCCAGCACTATGCGAGGGAGTGCCCTAGGAACCAGAATCAAGGGAGGCCTCCAATCAAGGGCAGAGTTTACAACCTTACCCAGAAGGATGCCGACGCAGACCCGGACGTGGTACATGGTATGTATACTATCTCTGGTCACATTGCTCATATTTTGTTTGATACTGGTGCATCACATTCCTTTATTTCACATGTTCTTGCTTCCAAAATTTGTGTATCACCTGATAGACTTGATTCATTATTATTTGTATCCACCGCTGGGGGGGAGACATTGCTAGGAGAGGTTGTCTACAGGGCATGTGCCGTGGAGATAGCAGATAGGAAATTGAGGGTAGACCTGATAGGGTTAGACACAGGGGATTTTGATGTAATCCTAGGAATGGATTGGCTAGCGGCGTATCACGCCACCATAGACTGCTTTAATAAAAAGATTGTATTTAATCCTCCCAACGAGGAGCCATTTACAAGTTAATAAAATTATTCGGTACTGATTCTCCCTAATGACAAATTCTTTTCTTCTTAATTCCCAGTGCGTTGATATTGTATTTTCCCTAACTAGGTAAACCCAAGAAGGAAGTTTGTATCCAAGAGATTCCAGTAGTCCGAGACTTTCCAGACGTATTCCCGGATGAACTGCCCGGTCTACCAGGGGACAGAGAGGTCGAGTTCACCATAGACTTACAGCCAGGAACCCAACCCATCTCGGTAGCTCCTTACCGAATGAGCCGCATCGAGATGGAAGAGCTAAGGAAACAAATCACTGAGCTACAAAACAGTGGCTTCATTAGACACAGCATTTCCCCATGGGGTGCCGGGGTTACTTTTGCAAGGAAAGGAGATGGAACGTTGAGACTGTGTATTGATTATAGAAGGATAAACAAGGGAACGATTAAAAACAAGTACCCTCTCCCCCGGATTGATGACCTTTTCGATCAGTTGCAGGGTGCACAGGTCTTTTCTAAAATAGATCTACGATCAGGTTACCATCAGGTAAAAGTGAGAGCAGAAGACATCCCCAAGACGGCATTCCGAACCAGGTACGGACACTATGAGTTCCTGGTTATGCCGTTTGGGCTAACCAACGCCCCGGCCATCTTTATGGATCTAATGAACAGAATCTTCAGAGAGTTCTTGGATAAATTTGTCATCGTGTTCATCGATGATATCTTAGTCTACTCAAAAAGTAGAGAAGAACATGCTCATCATCTTGCCCAAGTCCTCCAGGTACTCAGGGAAAAGAAGTTGTATGCAAAGTTGAGCAAGTGTGGATTTTGGCTCGAGCAAACCGCCTTCCTAGGACATGTTATATCGAAGGAAGGGGTGTCGGTGAACCCCGAAAAGGTTGAAGCGGTACTTGGTTGGAAAAGGCTGACAACAGTTAAGGAAATTCGCAGTTTCCTAGGGATGGCGGGTTATTACCGCCGGTTTGTCGAAGGGTTCTCCAGTCTAGCGGCCCCTCTAACCCGACTCACAAAGAAGAATGCAAAGTTTGATTGGAATGAGAACTGCGAAAGGAGTTTTTCAGAATTGAAGAAGCGACTGACTACTGCACCCGTGCTGGCTCTACCGAGTGGATCAGGAGGGTATACAGTTTATAGTGATGCCTCCTATCTGGGCCTGGGTTGTGTCCTGATGCAGCATGGAAAGGTTATAGCATATGGGTCTAGACAGCTAAAGAATCATGAGAAGAACTATCCTACCCATGATTTGGAGCTTGCCGCAATCATACACGCCTTGAAAATCTGGCGCCATTATTTGTATGGAGAGACCTTTCAGATCTACACCGATCATAAGAGCTTGAAGCACATCTTCACTCAGAAGGATCTCAACATGCGTCAGAGAAGGTGGATGGAACTCCTCAAGGACTATGATTGTGACATCCTATACCATCCAGGTAAGGGCAACGTAGTAGCCGATGCCCTCAGTAGGAAGAGTGCAGGCACCCTAGCCCATCTGATGGTTTCGGAATGCAGGTCCATTGGGGCTACGCAGCAGGTTCGACTGCAAGATCTGAAGAGGGCCACATGCTTGAGCCACCTAGCAGTCCAACCCGAGCTAATCCAAAGAATAAAGGAAGCCCAGTCAATCGACCCCGCCCTAGTAAACCGCAAGAAGGATGCAGAACAGGGAGTGAACTCAGAATTTCAGATCTCTGCCGACAGATTGATTCGTTTCAAGGACAGAATGTGTGTCCCAGACGACAATGAATTAAAAAGAGACATCATGACAGAGTCCCATAGTTCAAGGTTCGCCATGCATCCAGGAAGTACAAAAATGTACCAAACTATGCGACCCCGATTCTGGTGGAATGGGATGAAGAGAGATATAGCCGACTTTGTATCTAAGTGCTTGGTATGTCAGCAGGTCAAGGCAGAACATCAACGCCCAGGGGGGTTGCTTCAGCCTTTACCGATTCCAGAATGGAAGTGAGAACACATCACCATGGACTTCGTATCGGGACTACCCAAGGCACGATCGGGACACGATGCCATATGGGTAATTGTTGACCGACTCACTAAGTCTTCCCACTTCCTGGCCATCAGAATGACTGATTCGTTGGACAAGTTGGCAAGAATGTATGTCCGGGAAATAGTCAGACTGCATGGGGTCCCAGTAACAGTGGTGTCCGACAGGGATCCCAGATTCACTTCTCGGTTCTGGAATAGTTTCCAGCAAGCTATGGGAACAAAGCTGTCCCTTAGTACTGCCTTCCACCCCCAAACCGATGGACAATCAGAGAGGACAATCCGTACGCTGGAGGATATGCTCCGAGCTTGTGTCCTTGACTCCGGAGGCCATTGGGACGACCATCTACCCCTGATAGAGTTTGCCTACAACAACAGTTACCAAGCAAGCATCGGCATGGCCCCATACGAGGCGCTATACGGGCGTCCGTGCAGGTCACCGATTTGTTGGGAGGAAGTGGGCGATAGAAGATTGTTTGGCCCGGATTTGGTGGAAAAAACCACGTCCAAGATAGTTAAGATCAAGAAGAACATCCAGACAGCTCAGAGTAGGCAGAAGAGCTATGCTGATACCCGGAGGAGAGACCTGGCCTTTGAGAAAGGTGACCGGGTGTTTCTTAAAGTCACCCCCTTCAAGGGAATTAGTAGGTTCGGCAGAAGGGGAAAATTAAACCCCATATACATTGGACCCTTTGAAATCTTAGACAAGATTGGTACCACTGCCTACAGACTTGCACTGCCCCCTGAGCTCTCCCGGGTTCACAATGTGTTTCATGTATCTATGCTGCGCAAGTACAATCCGGACCCTTCTCATGTCGTGGCTCATGAACCGCTTTCACTCCGAGAGGACTTGTCTTATGAAGAAGTACCGGTCAGTATCACGGACCGAGAAAGCAGAATACTCCGTAACCGGGAAATATCATTTGTAAAAGTTTTGTGGCAGAACCACACGCCTAGGGAGGCGACTTGGGAGCTGGAATCAGAATTTAGGGCCCAATATCCTCATCTGTTTGATCAAGAGTAATGAGGCAAATTTGGGGACCAAATTTCTTTATGGGGGGGAGAGTTGTAGCACCCGGAAAGGAGGAGGAAAAAAAAAAAAAAAAGAAAAAAAAAAAAAAAGGAGGGGCCACGTCAGCAGCCACGTCAGCAGGCCCGGTCAGCAGTCCCGGCCAACCGGGGCCTGCCACGTGGCAAGATCGCGTCACTCCGAAAGGAGCCACGTTGGCGATCTGCGTGGGTGCGATCCGACGGCCCAGATCAATCACGCGATCGGACGGCCCAGATTCAAACGCACGGACGACCCAGATTCAATCAAAAACGAACGGCCCAGATTAAAACGAAACGAACGGCTGTGATCAAAAGGCAAGGGGTTATAAATAGAACCCCCACACCAGACCAAAAACCCTAGCCGCCAGCCGCTCGCCGGAGAAGACGAACCAGAGGCCGACCGCCGCCACCCGCCGCCACTCGCCGCCGCACCGGGGAAATTTCCGACCGCCGATCGAGGTAAATTTCATACCCCCGACTCGTTTTTCCCCACTGATTCCTCCTATGGCCAAATCGAAGCCGAAATCCCGGCCAAACGGCCGGAATACGCGGCCGAAGCCCAGCGGCGCCGCCGCGCCCCCTCTCGGTTTTTGCCTCCGACGAGGCCCTTCCCGGCCTCCGTTCGATGTAATTTTTATATCACCGTGATCACCATTCTTTTCTCTACAGGTTGACCGAAGCCAAATCACCAAAACACGAACTTCGCCGGAGAGTCGCCGTACCCGAGAGCGCCGCCGCCGGTAAGCTCCGCTTTTCCGTGATTTTTTGGCCCCCCGAGGGCCCTAGGGTTGTTTTCTGACAAGGACCGATGCGAGTGTGGCCGAATTCGGCCGAAAACGGCCGAAAACAGCCAACCCGAGGCGACTCGCCGCCACCAGCGGCGGCGCCGTCGCCGGAGCACGGCGGAGCCGCCGTGCCGGAGTTGCGATTTGGGCCGAAAGAGGCCCTGGGCCTAATTTGGATTTTTTTTGGAACACGTGCAGGTACTGTTAGCGTGTTTCAGTTCCCCGGGAAAAATTCAGGGAAAATTAGGGACAGCCTGCAGGCGCACTGTGAATCGTATTCGGATCTCGAAAACAAGTAAGGACCCCTCACCCTATTTCCTATCACGGTATTAAAGTTCAAAATGATAAAACAGTATTTCTTGAATTAACGCATGTGTGAAATTGCTTAAGGTTGCTAATGGAGCCCGAGTCTAGTGTGATTGATGATTTACTGTTACTTGGCCTGTTTACAGCTTTAAATGCAAAATGAGGTTTGATGTGTTCATTTTACAGATTTGTGTGCATGTACTACGTTTTTATTAATTATGGGTTGAATGACTGAGAAACTGATACTGTATGTTGTCTGTCTGGTATGAATTACGATTTGCTTGTTTAAATGTGAATTGATGATGCTGATTGAGGAAAAGGAAAATGAAAGATTGTGTAGACTGATAATTGTATTATGGGGGTCAGCCTGACTAGATATCCTGGGAGATGGTGGACGGACCGGGTCCGTAGGGAACCCTACCGGGATTGTGGTCTCACATGCCGGACGGGGTATGGAGATCTTATGGTTTTGGCGCCCATACCGGACGGGGTATGGGGACGGCCCGTTTCATCCTCATACCGGACGGGGTATTGAGGTTTATGGTTTTGGCGCCCATACCGGACGGGGTATGGGGACGGCCCGTTTCACCCTCATACCGGACGGGGTATTGAGGTTCATAGTTTTGGCGCCCATACCGGACGGGGTATGGGGACAGCCCTGGAAACTGATTATGAATGTTAAAGGTTAACGGGTAGCGGAACCCCTATGGACCCCCACGGATACTAGTAGGCTGGTAAGTGAGAAAAAGATATGTTGTACAATGATTGAATTACAAGAGGCGTGATAAGTGTTATGTTTTACAGCTTAGATTATTCAATGATTATGATAATGTTATTGTTTTTCTCATATTGTTTTCATAAATTCCACCAAGGTAAGTGGATGGTAAAAGTTTTATTATTGATAAAAGGTTTTGTTGTAAATTATGCTCCATTGGTCTTTTTGTGGTTTTCTACCCACCTTTATCTCCGTGACAGTGAGATATCGTGATGTTCTTACTGGGCTAGTGTAGCTCACTCCTTAATTAACCATTTCAGATCAGGAAGACATGGTTCTCGAGCCCGTTCCGCAGGAGGACGACGAAGGGGATGCCTAGAGACTCTGTAGTCATACGCATAGTTTATTTTCGAGTTTTCTTTCTTAGTTAGTTTAACCTTTTAATATTTAAGTACGTCTGTTTGGTTTTTCGTGTAAGGGATGTTAACTGAAATTTTGATCTCGCTTCCGCATTCGATATATTTAAATACTCATTTCATTTTAATATTTTCCGGGATCGTTACAGGCTCTCTGAGTTATCTTGAAGTTTGATTAGAACCAGTTACGAATCCTTGAAAATTCTTTAAGAAATAATTCAAGTGCAATAGTTATTTTGCACTTTGATATAAAATCATGTAAGGACTCTACCTTTTTGTATTTAATATTTAGGATTGCTAATTTATGGCATTTGATGTAAGTTTTAATTTTAGATTGCTTTGTAAGGGATTTATATTTTCTACTTCAATGTCCAAATTTTTTTTAGCACTTGTAACTACTTAGTAGTTGGCTCCTTTTTACTCATTAGGTATTTGGTATGTTACAATAGCCCAAGCTTAGATCTAAAATCCAGCCCAGCAATACTCAATAAAACATGTTGTTCTTGGGAAAAAAAGAAAAAAAGAAAAAATATATATATGTATATATATATGCAGAAACATAAAGAGGCGGGGGAGGCCTCTGAAAATGAAAAGGGCTGAAGGGAAATAAGAAAAAGAGTTGAAGAGGAAAGAGGACGCTAAAAAGGGAAGAAAAGGCATGCGAAATGTGATCTCTTCTCTTCCTTCCGCATATAAAAAAAGGAGTAACAGAGAGAGAGAAGGCAACAACTAGCAGACAGAAACAAAAAAAAAAAAAGAAGAGAAGAAACTTGCAGAGGCAGAGAAAGAGAGATACCAAAGAGCAGAAGCGAAGCGGCATGCTGAGTTGAGAAGCAGATTCGAAGCAAAAATGCGATTGCAGAACATAAACTCAGACAAGCAAAAGCGGAGCTCGACAGCGAGTTTGGAGGACCCGACGCGACCTGGTGGAGAGCTAAGCAAAACATAGAGTTTGATAGGGAGAGAAACTAATCAAGTAATATATTTATATTTTTTTATTAGTAAATTTTTGTGATTGAAATTTTCAGAATTTTTGGAACTCTGAATATTTGAATTTATTTTTGATTATTACATGATTAAATATCTCTCATTATAATTGTTGTTACTTAATCCATCCATCATGTCTGACTAAATTTTCTTACTAGAATAATTGATGTAATCTGAATCAAAGGTAAATTTGTTATTAAATTTTTAGCTTTCTTCTGGTTGTAATTTAGCAGTATTAAACTTAATTAGGTTGTGAAAATTAGCTACCTCATAGCTTTATTTGTAATTGATAGTTTTAGAGTAACGAAAGTAAAATTTTATCAATTAGACATATACTGTTAATTGTTAATTGACAGACCTATGGAATACTGGGAAGTAACCCGAAAGTACATTAAGATAATTTGACCATTGCAGACTAGATCAAATCGATTACAAAATTAAAACGCAAATAAACCCAAGATTCAAGTTAAATCAATTACTTTGGTGCGTTTCTGCTGATAAATTTTTCTCAGTTCAAATTATCTTGCTTTGATTAAATTATTTTAATTTTTATAAAAATTTAATTTTAATTTCTAGATAATAGTAGAATTTTCTACAATTTTGTACTTGATACGCAATTTATGTGAAATGATACTCAACTAATTATTTTATTTCTTGAACAATTTCGTGCATTTGCGAATTAACCCATCAAGTTTTTGGCACAGTTGCTGGGGATTGTTAGTATCAATATCAATACTAAGAGTTCTATTATTAATCTAGAGTTTATTTTTTTTTATTTTTTTATTTTTAATTTAAGTTTAATTTTTTTATTTTATTTATTTGTTTATATATAAATTTATTTTATTTTTAGTTTACTTGCATTTTTAGTTTTATTTTTTCATTTTAATTTAATTTATTTTTATTTTTATTTATTATTTTTAATTTAAGTGCAACTTTTTTATTTTGTTTTTTTTAATTTTATTTTTATTTACTATTGTTTTGTGAGCAGATTATGCCATTTCTTTTTCTATTTTCAATTGGTTTATGAGTCAATCAAACAACGCAAAACTGCTTTCTATAAATACAGAGATCGAAAAGACTTGTAGGCAATTGAATAGGGAGAGAATGGAAAATTTGGCAGTAGAAAGGCAAATGAGAGTTGAGATGGCTGAACTCGAAGAAATTAGACGAACAAGGGATGTTTTGAGGTTTGGATTATCTGAATGATGGCATAACAAGTAATTGTATGCAGCGGAGCAAATTATTATAAATCCCTTACCAAAATATATATGAGTTCCAATTACATATATATAATTGAGCTCAGAAGTGGCAACAAAATACAAGAATATCAAAATACAAAAAGGGCCACTTCTTTCACTATGTGAATGAACTCATCAAAGTGCGAAAAAATTCATGCACTCAAGGTTTGTGGATCCACGGGATCCTCATAGACTTCAAGGGGTAAGTCAGCAATCAGTTCCTCATTATCTTCCTCATGTGGGGGACATGAAAAGGGGTGAGTTCCATATACTCAGTAAGAAAAAAATATTTAAATAATATCATAAGATTTTAAAAGTGAATAATTATGTCATCAATACTTACCATCAGAGGTCATGTCAGGGTCATTTCTTACTTTATGAAAATAATTTATTTGTTAAAGAAAATATCAGATCCATCATGTTATAGTCATAACAATCAAATCAATTTTGCTGATAATAGAGAAAATCAAATAAATCATGAAATGCTCAAATTTTCGTGTCATACTTCGCAAAGTCATTCCAACTTCCATCTACTGAGGGCAGATACAGATTTTTGACTACTGGTGTGGGATAACCAAATTAGATATATAACATCAATTTACTCACGGCACATTTTTGGCTTGCTAAACTATGACACGATTTATGACCACGGCTGTGCCAATCATAATGGTTCTATCAGATATTTTATAACCACAACAGTACTTAACCAAAGGTGACCCATAACAGATAATTCGCGTCACCACTCTCATTAAAGAGTACACCGTCATCCATAGAGAGCGGTCCTCTCTCGTCTTTCCAGATCAGATGGAGGAGGGAAAAACAGAAATCTCTCATAGATTAAAAAAGTAACGAGACATTTAATGCATTATGCATGTTAATATAGATACATGTTTTTCATACCATTTCATACTCAATTTCTTTTTCGTATTTTAGAAAATTATCACCATAATCATGTCATTTAAATTACATATAAATCACCAAGTGCCTATATAATCTTATAACATGCTTTATCAAGTATAATTCACTTCATTTAAATAATTAAATATAAATCACGCAAATCATAAATTTCAAGCTCCATAATTTTGATTCTAAAAATGCTCCTTAAGATGTTTAAGGAAATACTAAATTCTTTATCGGAATCTTGAAGTTTCCTTTACCTTCTTCTTCTCCTCATCTTGTTCTCTCTCTAGATCACTCTCTCTCTCTAAGCTCTTAGAGGATAGAAGAATGAAATAGAAGTGATGAGAAAAATGGAAGAGAGGGGTCTCTATTTATAAAAAATAGAGACTGTTAGATTTGCGCAAAAGGGCAAAATCTGGTGAGGAGAGAGAAAGTTGAGCGGAAAATGATTGATGTGATGAAACGTGATGGCAGTGGAAAAAATAGAGGAAGAAACTCCCAACTGACAGAAGCTCACAACCTAAGGCAGTGGCGGCACACCGCTCAAGGTGGTGTACGGTGTCCAAGGGGCAGTGACACACTGCTCGAGGTAGTAGTGTGCCTTCTTAAGTCGGCTGCACTTTGCAAGCCTAGCTTGCAGGTGCGCTGGCCTATCCTGCTGCGTGTTGCAGGCCTAGCCGGCAGGTGCACCGGCCTATCCTGCTGTGCACAGGCTTACCGCGCAAGCCTACTTTGCAGACGACGTGTGCATAAGGCATGTGGTGCCTAGCTTGTCTTCAGGCACATACTAGCCTCGCACCCCGCGCAAATGAGAGGTGCACATAGTGTGCGTGTCCTATGTTGGTCGCGCACATGCACGTGTGCATGACGTACGATGCCTGCACGGAGGGTCTTTCTTGCGGGCATTTTCTTGCGGGTTTTCCACCCCATTTTCTATATTTTCTCTTGAAATTTATTCTTTTGGAAAAGAAAAAAAAAATTGATAAAAATAACGAAATTATAATTTTCAAAATAAAAATAAAAATTAAAAATTAAATTTACGAAATATGATATAAATTACGAGATAAATTTAAAAGAGTTCATGTAGCCTTAAGATCCGAATAAATAGGGGTTTCCATATACAAATTTAGTGTGAAGGTTAATGTGGTATTGCATTCCCTTAACCTTAGAAAATTTGGTCTCCCAAATTTGTCTCGAATAGTTTTGAAAACTTCTCTCTCATCTTGTTCTCTAACTCCCACGTCCCCTCTTCCGAAGTGTGGTCTTGCCATTGCACCCTCACCATGGGGATCATCTTATTGCGTAAAACCTTGTTGGTCCAACCAAGAATTTTCACAGTGAGTTCTTCGTATGTCATATCGCCTTGTACCTGCATCTCATCGTGAGGAATGATATGATAAGGATTAGGGTGGTACCTTTTGAGCGTGGAGACATGAAAAATATCATGTAGACCCGCAAACTCTTGAGGCAGAGTAAGGTGGTACACCACAGGTCTAACATGCTCCACAATTTGAAAAGGTCCCACATAATGGGGGCTCAACTTTCTTCTTTTTTTGAACCGCATTTTTCTCTTGTAGGAAAAAATCTTGAGAAAGACTTGGTCATCAACGGTGAATTCTAAAGGTCTTCTATAATTATTAGCATAACTCTTCTAGTGACTTTGGACAGTAGCCAAGTTGCTTTGGATGATCGCAACCTTCTTGATAGTCTCCTGGATGAAGTTTGGTCCCAAATGACACTGGTTTTTGATTTCGCTCCAGCAAGTGGGAGAACGATAGGATCTACTGTATAAGGCTTCATACGGAGCCATGCCGATGCTGGAATGATAACTATTATTATAAATAAATTTACACAGGGGCAGATACTCATACCAGTTATCGGTAGAGTCGAGGATGCAAACATGCAACATGTCTTTCAATGTCTGGATAGTGCATTCAGACTGACCATCAGTCTGGGAATGATAAGCAGTGTTGAAGTATAATCCAAACCCAAACACTTTTTGGAAGCTGTCCCAAAAGTGGGAGGTGAATCAACGATCTCGATCAGATACAATAAATGAGGGAATGCCATGGAGTCAAACAATTTCATCGACATACAGGCAGGCTAATATGTTGATGGAGTTAGTGGTTTTAATGGGTAAGAAGCAGGCTGTCTTGGTTAGTCTATCAATAATAACCCAAATAGCATTACAACCAGAATAGGTCTTGGGTAGACCAGTGATAAATTCCATGGTTACATGTTCCCACTTCTATTCCAGAATTGAGAGGCCCTGCAACAAATCGTCGGGTCTCTAGTGTTCTGCCTTAACCCATTAGCAAGTGAGGCATTAGGAGATGTAGTTGACAATGTCTTTCTTCATTCTCGACCACCAATATTGTCGCTTCAGATCTTGGTACATCTTGAGACTTCTGGGGTAGATGGATAATTTAAAGGTATGGGTAGCCTTGAGAACATCCGTCTTGATAGGGGCAGAGACCCAAATACGGTCCTGAAATCTAAACAACCCATCATTAGAAAGTCTGAAATACGGAAACTCATCAGAGATGAACTTACTTAAATTTTTAGTGATTTCTTAGTCCGTGGACTTAGCTTCCCAAATCTTTATAAAAAGATCAGGTAAAGCTCGAATCTAAGTGAGATAGGCACTGTTGCCATAGTGATTGAGGCAGACTGCCTATATAGCATCTACTAACTTTCAACTGGAGGCCATGGTTTGGGCTAACACAGTAGACTCCTTCTAGTTTAGCGCATCAACGAGTACATTCCCTATATCGGGATGGTAGATAATCTTGCAGTTGTAGTCCTTCAGGAGGTCCATCCAACGTCTCTATCTCATGTTCAACTTCCGCTGTAAGAAAATATACTTTAAACTTTTGTGGTCAGTGTAAATTTTAAAGGTCTGACGAAACAAGTAATGACACCATATCTTCGAGGCAAAGATGATGGCCGCCAACTCTAGGTTGTGAGTAGGATAGTTTCGCTCATGGGACTTCAATTATTTGGATCCATAACACTCTACAATACTGCATCAAAATGCATACCAAACCAGTATGAGATGCATCACAGTGGACCTAAAATCTTTTAGGATTATCGGGGAGGATCAACACCAGACAAGAGGTAATAAGATACTTTAATTCCATAAGCTTTCACCATATTTGTAATCCTAGACAAAAAGTACACCCTTCCTAGTAAGATGGGTCAATGGAGCAACAATCTTAGAGAATTTATCGATGAACCGTCGGTAGTAACCTGCCAAGCCAAGAAAACTACGTACCTCAGCTACATTAGTGGATGGGTTCCAGTTGATCATTGTTTTAACCTTGGCCGGATCCATATAAACTCCTTCATTTAAAATTACATGACCAAGAAAGAAGACTTGATCCAATCAAAAGGAGCATTTTCTGAGTTTAGCAAACAGCTGGTTCTGACGAAGTATCCCCAACACTTTAAAAGGGTGGATGGTATGTTCCTTCAGGCTCTTGCAGTAAACTAGGATGTCATCAATGAATACGATGATGTATTAATCTAGTGCATGCTAGAAAACACTGTTCATAAGATCCATGAAGGTAGTAGGGGCATTAGTTAACCCAAACAACATAACTTTGAACTCGTACATGTCATATCTACATTGAAAAATAGTTTTCAAAATATCTTCTTCCTTGACTCTCAATTAATAGTATCTCGATCTGAGGTTGATCTTGGAGAAGACCGTGACTCCTTGCAACTAGTCGAAAAGATCACTGATACTAGATAGAGGATACTTGTTCTTTATCGTTACCCAATTGAGTTCTCAGTAGTTTATGCATAGTCTAAGGGAGCTGTCCTTTTTTTTCACAAATAACATTGGAGCGCCCTAAGGGGAGTGACTAGAGCGAATAAACTTCTAGCCAAAAAGCTTGAAAACTTGGTTTTTCAGTTCCACGAGTTCAACATGACTCATGCAATATGTAAATTTTGAGATCGGTTAAGTTTTAGGAAACAAGTTGATAAAAAACTCTATCTCCCTCAAGGGAGGTAGACTAAGTAGTTCAACCGAAAAAACTCCCACAAAAGTTGCAAACAATGGGATTTTTATATCTTTTTTGGAGATCGCAAGGTTACAACTTTACTTTCACAATTAATAATTACCGTATATTTCTCTAACCAATCCATTTGTAGAATAATGTCAAACCTTGAGAAATCTAAGAGCATTAGATCTACAAATATTTCTATTTTTGAAGCTTTTATTTTACAAATTTTATACACAAAGTGAGCTTCTAATAATCTCCTAGAGGGAGTCTCTACAACTAATATTTCTTTTAAAGGTTGGGGCCTAATATCTAATTTACAAGCAAATACATAAAAGATAAAAAAGTGGGTAGCACCTGTATCGATCAAAGCTTTAGCATAGGTATCATAAATAGAAAGCATACCCTAGATAAGGACATGAGTGGGGAGGGTACCGGGTTCATCAAAGTGATACACATGATCTTAGGCTTTATTTTCTTGCCACATCCTTCGGTCGCTAGGGCAGTCCTTTATAAGGTGCTGGGTGCTTTCGCACCAATAGTAGGCGTGATTAATACGCCAACATGGTAGTTCACCATTCAAGCGACCCCAATGCTGAGATGGTTAGAAAGGTCAGGTAGGTTGTCTAGTAGGTAGAGATAGAGTAGGAGGAGTGGCAACTTGGGTTTGTTTATCAGGGTGGTTACTTATTAGGTTAGGCTGTCTTCTTCTGGGTTGTTAGGGTTGATGTTGTTATTATTGGGTACAGACTTGGGCAATGCATTAGTGCCTGGCCGAGATGAAGTCTTCGGCCAACTAGGCATATTCTAGCACCTCAGCATACGAGCTGGGTCTCAGCATCGCAACCCACTCATAAATATAGACACAGAGGCCTTTCAAAAACTTCCTAACTTTACGACTTTTGGGGGTGATCATTAGAGGGGTAAACCTAGACAGTTGGATAAATTGGGCTGCATATTAGGCAACCGTTAGATTTTCTTAGTAGAAGTCCTGAAATTCCTCCTCCTTATTCTCTCGAATATAGACTAGGAAAAAGTTATTAAAAAACGCATCTATGAAAACTTCCCAAGTGGTAGGTGTAGGCAGGACTTCTTTCTTAAGTTGCCATTAGTGTTCTGCTTCACCAGTCAGCATAAAGGCTACTAGGGGGACTTTTTGTTCCTTGATTAGGTCTAAAATAGAGAAAAGCTTCTTAATTGGTAGGATCCAGGCTTCAGCTACTAAAGGGTCAGGGCCACCTTTGAAGTGTGGTGGGTTAAGCTTCATAAACTCCGCTATGTTATGAGAGATAGACCTTTCGGCTATTCAGTATTCTAGGGTAGGATGTTGAAAATGGTTGGCTTGGTTCTGTCCTACAGTTGCAGTCAATCTTTGGATAGCTCAGAAGAGTTCGGTAAACTCGGCCCTGGTCGGATGATCCTGGGCCTAAGGTTTTTTAATATGTTTAAAAGAAGATCTCCCTCGCGTTATTCCTACAAAAGAAAAGGAAGACATAAGTTGTGGTCTAATTTTAGAAAAGATAACTCATTTTCCTAAAATATCTAAAGGGTTTTTCTCCCTACAGTCTTAGTTGTAAGGGATTTGGTCCATGTAACTGCTCTAATATCATATATGACATCCCAAATGCTAATTAAGACGTATGGGTGCCAGATATAGAAATAAATTATGAGTGTATGATAAATAGTTGTATGCAGTGGAATAAATTATTACAAATCTCTTACCAAAATATATGAGTTCCAATTATACATATATAACTGAGCCCAAAAGTGGCAACAAAATACAAAAATATCAAAATATAAAAATGACCACTTTTTTAACTATGTGAATGGACTCATCAGAGTGCGGGACAATTCATGTTCTCAAGGTTTATGGATCCACAGGATCCTCATAGATTTTAAGAGGTAGGTCAACGGTCGGTTCATCATTGTCTTCCTCATCTGTTGGGGTATGAAAGGGGTGAGTTCTATATACTCAGTAAGGAAAATAATATTTAAATAACATCATAAGATTTTAAAGGTGAATAATTATGTCATCAACACTTATCATCAGGGGTGGGTCATGTTAGGGTCTTTTTTATTTTATAAAAATAATTTATTTATTAAAAAAAATATCAGAGCCATCATGTCATAGTCACAACAATCAAATCAATCATACTAATAATAGAGAAAATCAAGTAAATTATGAAATGTTCAGATTTTTATGGTATGCTTCGCGAAAATCAAGTAAACCAATTTCTTTCTACTGAAGGCAGATGCAGATTTCTGACTACCCGTGTGGAATGACCAGATTAGATATATAATGGCAATTTGCTCATGACACATTTTCGATTTGCCAAAACATGACACAATCTATGACGACAACCATGCTAACCACAATGGTCATAGCAGATATTCTATAGTCACGACAGTACTTAGTAAAAAATGACCGCTAACAGATAATTTGCGTTACCACTCTCGTCAAAGGGTACGTCATGATCCACAGGGAGCGGTCCTCTCACATTTTTTCAGACCAAATGAAGGAGGGGAAAATAGAAATTTCTCAGAGATAAAAAGCCTGACAAGACACTTTGTGATATCCCAAATGCTAATTAAGGCATATGGGTGCCAGATACAAAAACAAATTACAAGTGCATGATAAATAATTGTATGTAGCGGAGCAAATTATTTCAAATTCCTTACCAAAATATTTATGAGTTTCAATTACACATATTTAACTGAGGCTAAAAGTGACAACAAAATACAAAATATCAAAATATAAAAAAGGCCACTTTTTTTACTATGTGAATGGACTCATCAGAGTACGGGATAAGTCATGCACTCAAAGTTTGTGGATACACGGGATCCTTATAGATTTCAAGGGGTAGGTTAGTGATCGGTTCCTTACTATCTTCCTCATCTGGGGGGGCATGAAAATGAGTAAGTTCTATATACTCAGTAAAGTAAATAATATTTAAATAACATCATAAAATTTTAAAGGTGAATAATTATGTCATCAACACTTACCATTGGGGTCACATCAGGATCCTTTCTTACTTAATGAGAATAATTTATTTATTAGATCAAATCCATCATATCATAGTCAAAACAATCAAATCATGAATGCTTATATTTTCGTGTCATGCTTCGCGAAGCTATTCTGACTTCCATCTACTGAGGGTAGATACAGATTTTTGACTACCCATATGGAATGACTCGATCAGATATATAATGACAATTTACTCATGACACATTTCTTGTTTGCGAAATCATGGTACGATCTATGACCACGGTCGTACCAACCACAGTGGTCTTATCAGTTAGTCTATAGCCACGATAGTACTTACCCAAAGATGACACCTAATAGATATTCGCATCACTGCTCTTATTAGAGGGTACGCTGTCATCCACAGGGAGTGGTTCTCTTACGTCTTTCCAGACCAGTTGGGGAAGGGGGAAACAAAAATCCCTCAGAAATAAAAAGCTTAACGAGACACTTGATGCGTTATGCATGTCAATATAGATACATGTTTTTCATACCATTTTAGGCTCATTTTCCTTCTTATATTTTAGAAAATTATCACCAAAATCATATCATTTATATCACATACAAACCATCAAGTGCCTATAAAGTCCTATAACATGCTTAATCAAGTAAAAATTTACTTCATTAGAACAATTAAAAAAAAATCATGCAAATCATAAATCTCAAACTTCATAATTATGATTTCTAGAAATGCTCTTTAAGATGTTTAAGGAAATACTAAATTCCTTATCGAAACCTTAAAGTTTTCCTACACCTTTCTTCTTTTTCTCTCCTTTTCTCTCTAGATCACTCCCTCTCTCTCTAAGCTCTTAGAGGATGGAAGAATGAAATAGAAGTGATGAGGGAAAATAAAAGAAAGGGGTCCCTATTTATAGAAAATAGAGATTGTTAAATTTGTGCCAACTGGTAAAATTTGGTGAAGAGAGAGAAAGTTAAACGAAAAATGAGTGATGTGATGCAAGATGACGACAACACAAAAAATGGAGGAAAAATCTTCCCAACTTGTGGCAGCCCACCACCCAAGGCACGTGGCAGCACACCGCCCAAGGTGGCACACGGTGCCCAAGGGGCAGCAACATACTTCCTGAGACAGCTGTGCGCCTCCCCAAGCTGGTCGCGCATTGCAAGTCTAGCTGCATGCACCGACCTATCCTACTGCAGGCAGGGCTAGCCTGTGCACGCGTAGGACCGACAACGCGCAGGCACTGCATGCAAGCCTACTACGCGCAGGCCCATGAGTGCAGGCTTACTGTGCGGACGGCGCACGCACAGGGCATAAGATGCTTCCCTGTCCACATGCGATGTGATGCTTGCAGATTGGTTCATCTACGCGCGATGTGACGTGTGTGGACTGGTTCGTCTGCGCATGATGGGAGGCACGCACAGACTGGCCTCGTGCCTCTCGTGGATGGGACGTGCGCACATTGAGCACATCCTATGCTGGCCGCATGCATACGTATGTGAACACAACGTGCGCTGCCCATGCAGGTGGGTCTTTCCCACAGGCATTCCAAGTGGGATTTCGCCCTTTTTTGTTTTCTCCTGAAAAACTATTTTTAATAAAATAACAAATAATAAAATAAAGTAAAAATAAAAATAATGAAATAAGAATAAAATTAAAATCATGAGTTAAATTATGAAATACGATATAAAATTATGAGATAAATTTAAATAAGTTCAAGCAGCCTTAAGTCCTAAATAAATAGGGGTTTCTTAATACAAATTTAGCGCAAAGGTGAGCGGGGTGTTACACACTTGATGCATTATGCATGTCAATACAGATACATGTTTTTCATACCATTTCATGCTCAATCTCCTTTTCATATTTCAGAAAATTATCACCAAAATCATGTCATTTAAATTACATGCAAATCATCAAGTGCTTATATAATCTTATACCATGCCTTATCAAATATAATTAACTTCATTTGAACAATTAAACATAAATCATGCAAATCATAAATTTCAAGCTCCATAATTTTGGTTCTAAAAATGCTTCTTAAGATGTTTAAGGAAATATTAAATTCCTTACCGGAACCTTAAAGTTTCCTACACCTTTCTTCTTCTTATCCTCTACTTCTCTCTCTAGATCACTCCCTCTTTCTCTAAGCTCTTGGAGGATGGAAGAATGAAATGAAAGTGATGAGGAAAACGGAAGAGAGGGGTCTCTATTTATAAAAAATAGGGATCGTTAGATTTGTGCCAAGTGGAAAAATCTGGTGAGGAGAGAGAAAGTTAAGTGGAAAATGAGTGATGTGATGCGACGCAATGACAGCGCAAAAAATAGAGGAATAAACTCACAACCGGTAGTGGCTCACCACCCAAGGCGGTGCATGACACCTAAGCGGCGGCGACACACTACTTGAGGCAATAGTGCGCCTCCCCAAGTCGATCGTGCGCAGGGCCTACAACACGTAAGACGCTACATGTAGGCCTACCATGCATGCCTACTGCACGAATAACGCGCATGGCGCCTAGCTTGTCCGCGTGCGATGTGATCGTGTGGACTGGCATGTCTACATCCGATGGGATGAGCGCGCAGACCAGCCTTGCACTTGGGGCGGATAAAATGTGCACACAGTGTGCACGTCTTGTGTTGGTTGCATGCATGTATGCACGTATGCACGCACGACTTGCGATGCCTGCACGAGTAGGTCTTCCCCACGGGCATTTTTTCATGGGTTTTCTGCTCCACTTTTCATCTTTTCTCTTGAAATTTATTTTTTTGGCAAAAATAATAAAAATAGTAAAATTGACAAAAATAACGAAATTATAATTT
>NW_019014692.1:1758298-1770862 GCF_000150535.2 Carica papaya | reverse complement strand
CCAGGGAGTTTTACTATACCTTTGTAATATTGTTAATTCTGATTTTAATAAAGCTCTTTGTGATCTTGGTGCTAGTATTAACTTAATGCCTTATTTTGTGTTTAAAAAATTAGGTATTGCCGAGCTGAAGCCCATAACAGTGTCATTATAATTAATTGATAGACTGATGAGATACTCTTAAGGAATAGTAGAGGATGTGCTTGTAAAGGTGGAGAAGTTCATCTGTCTTGTCGACTTTGTTGTCTTAGACATGGAAGTTGATAGAGAAGTTCCACTAATACTTGAAAGACCTTCATTGCAAAGGGTAAAATATTAATCGATGTGTATGACGATAAGTTAAAGTTGCAAGTTGGGGATGAATAGGTAACTTTTAATATTTTTAATACCTCAAAATTCCCATTGAACACTAATAAATGTTTTAATATTGATATAATTGATGAGTGTGTGTCCAAAAGTCTCACCAAGATAGGAAAAGACATTAATGGCACGAAAGCTGCTAATTCAAATAAAGAGAATGGTCATGAAGAGGATGGTGCAATAAAGGAGAAATTGGAAGAAGGTGTGTACACAAGAAACCTTCTATTGAGGAGCCACCCAAACTTGAGCTAAAATAGTTACCTTCACACTTCATGTATGCATATTTGTGAAAGAACTCCACTTTTCCTATGATTATTTATGATTCTTTAGATAAAGACAAGAAGTGGCTTTATTGTGCGTACTTATGAAAAAGATTAGGGCAATAAGTTAGGGTATAAATGATATAAAATGTATTAGTCCTTCCCTTTGCATGTATAAAATTTTAATGAAAGATAACTACAAGCCTTCTATCGAGTATTGTGATATCCTAAATACTAGTTAAGGCATAAGGGTGCTAGATATAGAAATAGATTATGAGTGCATAATAGTTAAATGTATGCAGCAAAATAATTTATTACAAATCTCTTACAAAATATGTGAGTTTCCAATTACATACATATTTGAGGCCAGAAGCGGCAACAAAATAAAAAATATTAGAATATAAAAATGGTTACTTTTATCATTATGTAAAAGGAGAGTGCGGGACAAGTCATGCATTTAAAAAGTTTATGGATCTACAGGCTCCTCAAAGACTTCAAGGGGTAGGTCAACGATCAATTCCTCACTATCTTCTTCACCTGAAGGGGGCATGGAAATGGATGAGTTTCATATACTCAGTAAGAAAAATAATATTTAAATAACATCATAAGATTTTGAAGGTAATTAAAGGTATCATCATTACGTACCATCAAGAGTCATGTAAGGATCCTTTATTAAATTATAAAAACAATTTATTTATTAAGGAAAAAATCAATCCATAATATCATAGTTATGTCAATCAAATCCATCATGCTGATAATAAATAAAATCAAATAAAACATGAATATGCACTGTCTTTCGTGTTATTCTTCGCGAAGTCATTCCGACTTCCATCTACTGAGGGCAATATGGATTTTTGACTACCCATGTGGAATGACCAATTCATTTCGTATATAATAGTAATTTGTGGCTTGCCAAACCAACAACACATTTACAGCTTGCCACACTATGACACGATATATGACCACGACCGTGCCAACCACAGTGGTCCTACATGTTAACTGTGGCCATTTTGTACTTCGCTAATAGTGACCCCTACAATCATATCGCGTCACCACTCTTGTCAGAGGGTGCGATGTCATCTACAGGGAGCGGTCCCTTCATGTCTTTTCAGACTAGAAGGGAGAGAAATAAAGACCCTAAGAGATAAAAAGCCTAACGAAATATTTTATGAAATATGCATGCCAATACCAATACATATTTCTCGTGTCTATATATCATTTCATGCTTAATCATTTTTCCGTCAATAACATCACATATCAACATTTATTTTGAGCATCAAAATCATATAATTTACATATACAAATTAACAAGTTTATATATGATTATAAAACATGAATTATCACATAAAGTTGTTTTATTTAGGCATAAAAATCAACCATGCAAATCATAAATTTAAACGTCATTAATTTTTATTCTAGAAATGCTCCTTAGGATGTTTAAAAGTTGATACTAAATTTCTTACTGAAATCTCGACGTTTTCTATACCTCTTCTTCTTTCTCTTAGCTCTTGGAGGATGGAAAAATGGAATGAAAGTGATGAAAAATGGTGAAGGGAGGGTCTCTATTTATAAAAAATAGGGACAGTTAGATTTGCGCCAAGTGGCAAAATATGGTGACGAGAGATAAAGTTAATTAAAAAAGAAGTGATGTGACCGACGGATGAATGACACAATGTGACGTCAGTGCAAAAAATGAAGGCACACCACCTAATCAACAACGACACATCACTCAAGTGACGGTGGCAAGCTACCCAAACCGATAGCGCACGCTTCCCAAGATAGCACACAGTGCCTAAGGAGGTTGCACGCACTGACCGAGGTAGTCGAATGCTGCCCCAATCGACTGTGCGTTGCAAGCCTAGCTTGCAGGCACACTAGCCTAGCCTGCTGCATGTAGGACCTACAGCGTGCAGGGTGCTGTGCGTAGGCCCATACGAGCAAGCCTACCACGTAAACCTACTGTACGCATAAGGTGTACGGAGCTACGCCCGTTTGTGGGTGATGGGATATGCGTGCAGACTGCACCCGTCTACAGGTATTGGGATGCTCACGCAGACCGTGCCTCGCACCCCAGGCTGACGGGACGTGTGCGCAGATCAGGCCTCGTGTCCTGCATGAATGGGACGTGCGCACGTCCTATGCTGGGCATGCTTGCAATGTGCGGTGCTCGCACGAGCGGGATCCTTCGCATGGGCACTCCTGCGGGATTTTTCTGCCTTTTCTTCGTTTTTCTTGAAAATTATTTTTAAATAACAAAAAAATATAATTTTTTTACGATGAAATAAAATAATAAATTTTAAGAATTATTTAACTAAATAAAAATACGAAATTTAAGATACAAAATGAGATATTTATCCAAAAATTAAAATTACAAAATATTTAAGGAGTTTAAGCGGCCTTAGGGCTCGAATAAATAGGGGTTCGCATTACAAATTAAGTGCAAAGTTTTCAGGGTGTTACAGTCAATGTAGGTTAAACCCTCATATGAAAGATGTAATGAAGGCTGAAGTGATTAAACTCAATGTAGGGATTATTTTAACAATTTCAAATAGTGAGTGGGTAAGCCCTATACATGTAGTACCTAAAAATGGGGGCATGACTGTAACCACTAATGAAAAAAACATTAATCCCAACTAGAACGATTAGAGGATGACGTGTGTGCATAGATTATAGGAACCTAAATAAAGCCACTTGGAAGGACCACTTTCGTTTACCCTTTATAGACAAAATGTTAGAGTGATTATTAGGTTATGCTTACTATTATTTCTTAGATGGCTATTCAGGGTATTACAAATTTCGATTGTACCCAAGGACCAAGAAAAGACTACCTTTACATGTTTATGTGGTACCTTTGCATATTGAAAGATGCCATTTGGATTATGTAATGCACTTAAGACTTTTTAAAGGTGCATGACATCCATATTTCATGATATGATTGGGAAGATGATTGAGGTATTTACGGATGATTTTTTGTTTTTAGTTCTTATTTTGATTTATGTCTTGTTAATCTTGATTGAGTATTGCAACAATGTGAAGAAGTTAATTTGGTGCTAAATTGGGAAAAATGGCATTTTATGGTACAAGAGGGTATTGTATTAGGGCATAGAATTTCCAAGAGTGGAGTAGAGGTGGATAAAGCCAAGAGTGAAGTCATTGAGAGATTATCACAACCTACGTCCGTGAAGGGTGTAAGGAGCTTCCTTAGGTGTGCAGACTTTTATCAATGATTCATAAAGGATTTTTTAAAAATTATTAAACCCTTGTGTCAATTACTTATTAAAGATGCACCATTTGATTTTAACGAAGAATGTTTATGTGTTTTTGACATATTAAAAAAGAAACTCATTTCACCTCCAATTATTGCAACACCAGATTGGTCCTTACCATTTGAGATGATGTGTGATGCTAGCGATTATGCTATTGGTGCTGTGCTTGGTCAATGCAAGGATAAGAAGTTGCACGTGATTTATTATGCTAGCAGGACATTAAACGACACACAACTTAACTATGCCATAATTGAAAAGGAGTTTCTTTCTATAGTTTTTGCTTTTGATAAATTTAGATCATACCTCATTGGAGCTAAAACTATAGTTATAATTGATGATTCTACAATTAAATATCTCTATATAAAAAATAATGTTAAACCTCATCTAATCTGTTGGGTTTTATTGTTGCAAGAATTTGATATTGAAATTAGAGACAAGTAAGGAGTAGAAAACTCAGTAGCAGATCACTTATCACGATTGGAGAGGGTTAAGGCCTAGGAGGATAAGGTGGACATCAATGAGTCTTTTCCTGATGAGTAACTTTTTGCTATGCTGATAGCTCAAGCCCCATGGTATGCAGACATTGTGAACTACTTGTAGTATAATATAGTTCCTCCCTAGTTTTCATATCAATAAAAGAAGAAATTCTTTTGATGTGAAATACTACTATTAGGAAGAACCATATTTGTACAAATATTGTGCATACCAAATAATAAGGAGATGTGTTCCCAACGAAGAAATTCATGATATTTTGGTGTATTACAATTCATTAGAATGTGGGGGACATTTTGGGGCAAATAAAATTGCAGCAAAAATACTCCAATGTGAATTCTATTAGCCATCCATATTTAAGGGTGCAATTATGTAGGTGGCTTCATGCGATAGATGTTAAAGGATGGGCAACATCTCCAAAAGGAAGGAGATGTCACTAATAAATATTTTAGAGGTTGAATTGTTTGATGTGTGGGGAATTGATTTCATGGGACCTTTTCCTCCATCCTTTGGGAATTTATACATTTTAGTGGCAGTTAATTATATTTCTAAATGGGTGGAAGTTGTTCTCCTTCGCAATAATGATGTCAAGAGTGTGCTAAGTTTCCTTTGATGGAATATATTCATAAGATTTGACATGCCTCGAGCAATAATCAGTGATAGAGGTAAGCATTTTTGTAATCGTTATTTGGACACCTTATTAGCTAAATATGGTGTTACTCATTGTGTAGGTACCCCTTACCATACTCAAACAAGCAGTCAAGTGGAGATCTCTAATAGGGAAATCAAGTGCATCTTGGAAGCAACTGTAAATAGAGGAAGGAAAGATTGGTCAAAGAAGCTAGATGATGCATTATGGGCATAGAAGACTGTATTTAAAACACCAATTTGATTTGTCTCCCTATTATCTAGTATATGGAAAAACATGTCATCTTTCGGTGGAACTCGAACATAAGGCTTATTGGCTATAAAGTTGTTGAATTTCAATTCCCAAGATGTGAGTGACAAGCGCTTATTACAGTTAAATGCCTTTGAAGAATTTAGACTGCATGCCTATGAGAATGCAAAAATCTATAAAGAGCGAACCAAAAGGTGGCACGATAAGCGTATTGAAAGGTGAGAATTACAAGTTGGTCAACAAGTCTTACTCTATAATACACACCTTCGATTATTTCCAAGAAAGTTTAAATCTTGTTGGATAGGACCCTTCACCATCATTAAGGTGTTTCCTTATGGAACTGTTGAGCTTTAAGGAAAAGAGCATAAGTTTAAGGTTAATGTTTAACAAGTGAAGTTGTAGTTGGGAAGAGATTTTGAGAAGTTGAGGTATGCCTTAGTTCTCATTTGAGTCATCTGTTGCAAGGTTAAGCTACCGACTGTAAACAAAGTGCTGATTAGGAGGCAACCCAATATAGATGGTATTAGACAGATAAATACAATTTTTTAATTTTTTTTATGTGATAGAATCGTATATTTTTCTTATTCATTTATTTTTATTTTATTTTATTTATTTTTCTTTCTTTGCACCTCTCCCTTCTACTTTATAATGTTTCACTAACACGTGTGGATTCTTACTTGCAGTCCAGCCAATATGCTTTTTGATGTTGATGATATTTGCTTTGGATTAGAGCAGATCTCAGGCCAAAATTCTAGTGATCACTTTTGGAGCAAGCTACATGGGCACCACACAAGGGGAATATTTCATTTCTTCACTATTTTATTTTTATTTTCTTAGGCATAATGTGTTGATAAATAGTGAGAATACTCTTCATAGCAAGTTTGGGGGTATTGGGTCTCTAGAGTTTATATTGCCATTTTTTTGAAGTTTATATTTTTTTATACACCAAAAGACTAAACGTTTCACCATTAATAGTTAGTGAAGTAGGATAGAATTGAGATTTTATCCCGACTAAGATTGTGGTTATTCTAAAAAGAAAATAGGACGTATTTGTAAATAATAATTAGATTAATTAGTAATTTTTTTTGTAGATTAATCGGTGTAAGGATAATTGCATATAAACCTAATGTAGGGCTTTACATTTGTGACATAAAAAATGTGAGTTTGATTTTTACTTTTTAGTTAGTCCTAAACTAAGGTTTGAGTGAATAAAACAAATCAATTAGTATGTGTTGAGTGAGATGGAGCCTAAAACACACTCACTCAGGAAAAGTAATAATAATAATAATAAATATTTTAAGTGAAAGAGTGAGATGGAGCGTAAAATACACTCACTAACAAAAATATATTTGGGATAAAAGTGTGAGATGGAGCATAAAATGCATTCACAATGAAAGAGATTGTGAAAAAAAATACATATATATGGTAAATAGTGTTAAGTTCACTATCTTGATTGAAGTAGGAAAGATGTAAGGTTAAACAAAATATAATTTATGAATCAAGGGTGAAAACTTGGAAAGGGAATTTATGTATTGAAATTAAGCAAATTTTGTTGAGGAATATAATCGGTAATAATCTATTTATCTTTTGCAACATTCCTTTTGAATTTTCAATTGATAAAAATTTCAAAAAATTAATAAAATTTCAATATTATCAAGCTGAATAGATGAACATGGTGGAAAAGTTTGATTTTAAGTATTTCTTTTCGGTCTTTTTGCTTGAGGACAATTAAAAATTTAGATTTAAGGGTATTTGATATGTTATATTTTTATCATATTTTTTATACTCTTATAACTTAAATTTGTAAAAAAAAAAAAATAGAATGCATTTAGAGTTACAAAATCAAGTTATAAGCAAAATTGTGATGCATGTGCTTTGATGAAGAAAAGAGAAGAAAAAGGTTGAAAAGAAAAGAAGAGAAGACGAAAAAATCGGCCCAAACCAGCAACAGCAACCCAGGCCCAGATCTGCAAACCCGCCGAGCAACAGTCAATAAAACTATGTATATATATACATGCAGAAACATAAAGAGGCAGGGGTGGCCTCTAAAAAGGAAAAGGGCTGAAGAGGAAATAAAAAAAAGAGTTAAAGAGGAAAGAGGATGCTGAAAAAGGAAGAAAAGGCATGCGAAATGGGATGTCTTCCCTTTTTTCACATATAAAAAAGGAATACCAGAAAGGTAGCAGACGAAAAAAAAGGGAAGAAACTTGCAGAGGTAGAGAGAGAGATACTGGAGAGCAGAAGTGAAGCAGCACGCTGAGTGGAGAAACAAGTTGAAGCAGAAGTGCAATTGCAGAGATAAACTCAGAAAAATAGAAGTAGAGTTTGACGGTGAGCTTAGAGGACCCGGCACGACTTGGTGGAGAGGTAAACAAAATAGAGAGTTGGAAAGAGAGAGAAACTAACCAAGTAATATATTTATATTTTTTTATTAGCATTTTTTTTGGGATAAAAATTTTAAGAATGTTTAGAACTCGAATATTTGAATATTTTTTTGAATTTATTCTTGATTATTACATGATTAAATTTCTCTTAGTTATAATTCTTGTTGCTCAATACACCATGTTTGGCTAAATTTTCTTACTAGAGTCATTGATGTAATCTAAATTACAGGTAAATCTGTTATTTAATTTATAGCTTTCTTTTAGTTGCAATTTAGTAGTATTGAACTTAATTAGGTTGTGAGAATTGGTCAGCTCGTAAATTTATTTATAATTGATAGTTTTAGAGTAATAGGAGTGAAATTCCCTCAATTGGACATATATTGTTAAGTGTTTACTAAGAATTGGGCATACGGTGGGTAGGCTTCGAAATGGGCTAGGTTCCTTAGAGCAGGTCAATGGAAAATTCTATCTCCCAAAGGGAGGTAGTTCTAATAACTCTTCTAGAAAGATGTCTAAAAAGTTATAAACCACAGGGATTGTAAAAACTGTAAGATTAGTGTCTATATTTTTGTTCACCATAAGGTTAGGGAAAACAAGCAAAGAATGATTTTCATAAGTATATATTTTTAAAAGAAGTTTTTCATTTTACTTTGTTTTAGGCGAGCGAATAGTTACAATGTTACTTTTACAATTAATAATTATGCTATATTTTTTCAACCAATCCATACCTAGAATTATGTCAAATCCTGAAAAATTTAAAAATATGAGATCTACCAGTAGTTCCCTTCCTGAGGCTTTTATCTTACAATTCCTATACACACAGTGAGTTTCTGAAAGTTCCCTAAAGGGTATTTCTACAGCTAATGTTTCATTTAATGGTTCAGGCTTAATATCTAAATTACAAGTAAAAGAACAAGATATAAAAGAGTGGGTAACACCTGTATCAATCAAGGTTCGAGCAGTGTTATTGTGAATAGAAAGTATACCTTGAATGATGGTAGGAGTGGTAAGGACATCAGGCTCATCAAGGTGGTAGACATGTCCCTAGGCAACTAGTTAGGCCACATCTTTGGGTCTCTAAGGGCAATCCCTCACAAAATGCTGAGTGCTTCTGCACTTGTAGCAGGAGTTATTCAGACGCCAACAAAGCTGATCGCCGTGGAAGTGTTCGTAATGCTAGCATGGGCAGACAGGTTTAGTAGGATTTTCAGTGGGTGCGGGTAAGGTAGGAGCAAGGGCAACATGGGATCTCTTGTTAGGATGATTGTTGCCAAGGTCAGGCAATCTTCTCCTCTACTGTTGTGGCTGATGCTGCTATTGAAGGGAGCAGATTCGAGTGATGTATTAGTGCCACATCAAGATGAGATCTTCAATCAACTGAGAATGTTCAAGCATCTCGGTATATGAGCTGGGCCTCAGGATCGCCACTTGATCGTAGATATAAGCACGAAGACCCTTCCAAATTTTTTGGGTCTTATGACTTTCTGGGGTAATCATTAGAGGGGCAAACCTAGACAACTGTGTGAACTGGATAACATACTAGTTAACAGTCATGTTCCTTTAATAGAGGTCCTAGAATTCGTTTTCTTTCTTCTCTCGGACGTGCACAGGGAAGAAATTTTCAAAGAAGGCATCCATGAAAACTTCTCAAGTGGTGGGGGAGGGTAGGACATCTTTCTTAAATCGCCATTAGTGTTCGACGTCACTGGTCAACAGAAAGGTGGAAAATAGAACCTTCTATTCCTCTATCAGGTCCAGGACAGAGAAAAGCTTCTTTATTTATAGAATCCAAGTTTTTGCGGCCAAAGGGTCCTCCTTCAAAGTAGGGTGGGTTTAATCTCCTAAACTCGACAATCTTATGGGAGATGGAACGGTCAATAGGGCGATAGTCTTGGGTTGGGGGATGTTGGCATTAATTTGCTTGGTTCTTTCTTACGGTTGCAGTTAGGCCTTGAATTACTCTAAAGAGCATTTGGTCCTGGTCGGTGGGTTTTGGGCTTCGGGTCTCTTGGTTCTTTTTACTGATTGTCTCCCTCGAGTCATTGGTCCTACAAAAGAAAAGGGAAACAATAAGTTGACGGACTAGTTTTCGAGAAAGGAAATCTCTTTAGTTTTTTTAGAGTGGTTTCCTAGACTATAATCTCAATTAAGGGATTATTTTGCGTAACTACTCTAATACAATTTGTGACATCGTATATACTAAATATAACATAAGGGAGCCAGATACAGAAACAAATTACGAGTGCATCAAGATAAATTATATGTAATAGAATAAATAATACAATCCCTTATAAAATAAAATTTGAATTCCAAATCTTACAATACTGAGTTCGAGTTAGGCAAAATAATAAATATAAGCCTCTTCAAGATGGACTCATCAGAGTGAGGAACAAAACATGCATTTGTAACAATTTATGGATCCACGAAATCCTCAAAGGCTTCAATAGGTAAATTGACGAGCGGTTCCTCACTATCATCCTCATCGAAGGGGGGGGGGGGGGAGGGGAATGGAAAGGAGTGAGTTTCATAAACTCAATAAGGAATATAATATTTAAACAACATTTTTCAGATTTTAAAAGTGCTTAAACTTTAAAGAGATATACCATAAACTACTTACCATCGGTGATCGTTGTAAGTTCATTTCAATATTAAAGAAAATCTCTTTATTATATTTAGAAAAACGTCAACATCAAGATAATCATATATTGCATAGAATAGAGAAAATAAAACGAATATAAATCATATCATGTTTTTTTTTTTTTCATCTTTTACCTATCCTTCACGCGAAGCCATTCTAACCTATATCTACTGAGGATAATATGAATTCTCAGCTACTACTATGGAAAGATAAGTTCATTTTATTATTCAGTATATTTACAGCTTGCTAAACCACAACAGATTTATGACTTGCCAAACCTTGACACGTTTTACGACTATGGCCGTGCCAACCACAATAGTAGGAATATGTAAACTATAGTCATGGCTGTATGTCGCCATAATGACCCCTACAATCATATGCGTAACCATTCTCATTAGATGGTATATTGTCCTCCATAGGGAGCAATCCTCTCATGTTTTTTTAGACTAGATATGGGAGAATAGAATCTCTTAGAGATAAAAAGCCTAATAGATCATGTTAATATAAAATGTCATGCGTAGATATTTCGATGATCTCCTTTCTCATATATCCATGTTTTTCATATAATAATATTCATGTTTTTCACATAATTTCCATGTTTCTCGAGTAAGAATCATAACATCTTATGCATTACCACACATATCATCATATTCATAATACTTTAATTAAATTTCAAACATAAACAAGTTTACTAAATCATGCAAGTATTACATTTTCCATTACTCATAAGATGTTTAAATAAAACTTTAACATATGCATGACATTTTTCATTTAATCAAATAATATTTCAATTTTATTGTTTTAGAAATACTCCTTAGAATGTATGAGAAAATACCAAGATCTCCCTTACCGAAAACTTGTAGATTTTCCTACATTCATTTTATTTTTTCCTTCCCTTCTCTCTCTTTAGCTCTTTCTTTCTCTCTCTATAAAGCTTTTAAATGAAGAAAAATGAAGATGGTGTGAGAAGAAGTGGTGGGGAGGGGCCCCTATATATAGATTAAATGGGTCGTCAGATTTTTTCCATATGGCGTGAATTCATGAGGAGAAAGGTAGTGAAAAGTTGACTGATGCGACGTGACGACTGGAACGAAGGCCGAAGGTGCCCTGTCCAAGGGATGGCACAGCCTCCTAATGGCGAAAACGCCCCGATCGAACAGTGGCGCTCAATGCCCAAGGGGAAGAGCTCGCTGCCTGAGGGCAGCGTGTGCTACCCAAGGCCTGCCGTGATAAGCTGAGGCTTGCCATGAGTGTAGGCTCGATGGCCCGAGGCACCTGCACAATCTAAGCAGGCTCACAGGTGCGCAGAGCTGCGCGATATCCATGCATGATGTGACACACGCTCAGACTGTGGGCCTTGTGCCCGCATAGAATGGAATGTGCATGCAGGCGCACGTTTGGCTGGCCATGTGTGTTGTGTTAAGATTTCTTCGCTGTTTTTCTCAGTTTTTCTTGAAATTTCAAAAATTAGTGATAAAATTATAATAATTTAATAATAATAAAATTTTAAGCAAATTCAAAATTATACAAAATATTTAAAACATAAATTTAAATAGTTAATGGCCTTAGGGCTTGAATAAATAGGAGTTTTACACAACACATTAAGTACGGTGATTCCTGGGTTGTTATAGTCACCCTCACTCCTAAACCATTCATTCTATAATAAAATTTTCTCATTTCCCTTGCCTTAAGTAAACCAATAACTCTTTTAATTTATGTCAAGCATGCGCTGAAGAAAAACCATTTATGACTATGATAAAATTAACTTGTCATATCTGCAAAAATACTTTTGACTTAATTTATTATGATATATAGAGTCTTGCTTTAATTGAATCCTTAGATTCTTTGTGATGTGAGCACAACCAAGCCATAAAAAAACTCAAAAGTCCAAGTAGAATTCTAAGAAATGGAGGGAAAAAAAAGTCTTGCCCGCGCAGGATCTCTCTCCCTCATGAAAAGTTTATGTCGAAAACAGTTTTTTTTTGAATTTCATGAAAAATTCCATGTCAAGGAGAAATCTACTTGCGGCTAAAAAAAGAGTCCTAGAAGAAAACCAAGAATGCATCCTAGAAAGAAAAAAACTCATGGGAAGAGTTCTAGAGGAGAAAGAATTGCTGCCCTGCGGGAATCCTACCGGAGGGAAAATTCTCACTTATCTTCCTTTTGGTGGCTAAATTAAAGGCAAATTGGGAGTCCTTGGATATATTTCAACTAAATCAATGAACTACATGCATAGGAATTCTACTTCAAGGGAAAGATAAATCATCAG
>NW_019014692.1:1730001-1743837 GCF_000150535.2 Carica papaya | reverse complement strand
AAAACTACTAAACCCTTTTATCAATTACTCGTTAAAGATGCATCATTTGATTTTAATAAAGAATGTTTATGTGCTTTTGATAAGTTAAAAAAGGAACTCATTTCAGCTCCAATTATTATAGCTCCAGATTGGTCCTTGCCATTTGAGTTTATGTGTGATGTTAGTGATTATGCTATTGCTCCTGTGTTTGATCAATGCAAGGATAAGAAATTGCACGTGATCTATTATTCTACTAGGATGTTAAACGATGTGCACTTAACTATCCATAAGTGAAAAGGAGCTTCTCGCCATAATTTTTACTTTTGATAAATTTAGATCATATCTCATTAGAGCTAAAACTATATTTCTTATTGATCATTCTGTAATTAAATATTTCCTTACAAAAAAGGATGTTAAACCTCGTCTAATCTATTGGGTTTTATTATTGCAAGAATTTGATATTAAAATCAGAGACAAGCAAGGAGCAAAGGACTTTTTCGCAGATCACTTATCGCGATTGGAGCAGACGAAAGCCAAGGAGAATAAGGTGGACATCAATGAGTCATTCCCTGATGAGCAACTTTTTACAATGATGGTAGCTCAAGCACTATGATAGGTAGACATTGTGAACTACTTGCAATGTAATATAGTTCCTCCAAATTTTTCATATCAACAAAAGAAGAAATTCTTTTCTGATGTGAAATACTACTATTGGGAAGAACCAAATTTATACAAATTTTAACCAAATAATAAGGAGGTGTTCCCGAGGAAGAAATTCAGGATATTTTGATGCATTATCATTGATTTGCTCGGTCTTGAACAACTTGGAGTTTTACCTTTGGGTTGTAATGTATGAGTTTGAGGCATTGGATGATCATGGAAAGATTCCTCACTATTGACGTTGATATTAACACCGATATTTTTGGGACCCATACTCATCACATCCTTAACTCGCACTGCATTTGTATTAACATTCGTGTTCCTTTGTCTTCAAGAGGACGTGCTGTCTCACAACCAACTCCGTTAGCTCTATCTCTTCCAAACATTTCCAACATTTTGGTGTAATTTCGAACCCGTTTGTTCTTAAGTTCAGCTGTTTTTAGATGATCCTAATTATAAAATATGATGTTAATATTTAAACTATATAAAGTATTATAAATAACATGTGATTTACTTTTTGATTTACCTCTATTAGTTGTTGCCAGACCTCCTCTTTAGCTTGAAATATTTCAGTTAACGGATTCCATGCAAAACCACTCAGCCATATTTGAATACGTCATACCATTTTGAGAACTGCCTTTTTAAAATTTTAATGCGATTGTGGACTCGCTCTTTTGCAATTGGCATGTTTGGCTAGGCGCACTTCAACTCTGAAACGATACAATCAATAGAGTGTGTGGTGAATGTTCCACCTGATCTGCGACCCAAACAATGTTGAGAGTAAAATGCTTCTACTAATGCATCATTCAATGCATTATTCTAGTGGATAGTGTTACCCACTCAATCTGCAGAATTATTCCCACTACCTATTTTATACAACCACAAAACAAAGAAATATAAAGTTACCATTAAGAACAAAGTTAACATTAGTCCAGTGGATAAAGTTATCATTGTCAATAAGCAGAACTTCATTGAAATATAAAGCGTGAACAATAGCAGAAAATTCAAAATATTACCATTAAAACATCAATATAATATAGTAATTTCGTACAAAATACAACAGTTGTGAAGAATACAATTCTTAAACAATACAAGTACTATAATAAAGTAATAAACGATTATAAGTACACATATCAGCTGCTATCAAATCCTTAATAGCTTCTCCCCTTCTTATTTCCTCATGGCTATCCCTAACACTAAATGGAATACATTCCTCATGAGAAACGTTTCTAAGTTTTTCATCAACCTCTCTTAGAAGTTCATTGTTTGGATCCTCTTTCTGCAAACAAAATACAACATGCAAATATAATGCGATTGATAGCCTTCAACTGATAGTGTGGTTCATTAGTGCTTGAAATAATTGGAAAGCATTTTTTGAGAACTCTGATGGCACAGTCAATCGCATTACGTAAAGAAGAATGACGAAGATTGAATAACTAACGAGCATAGTGGTGGCTTCCTTGAGTATTCACTCAAGTGGTACCGTTCTCCCCTATATGGAGTAATTAATCCACCCTATAACATAAAACTAGCATCTATTAAGTAGAACTTACCTGAAAACATTATGTAAAGTTATAAAATTTTTTTAAAAACTTATATACTACATTTTGAAATGCAAACTTTTTTACTTAACTTCTAGAATTATTAGAGGATCATCAAGTCTTGTTAATGCATGTTTCATTAATCTCAAATCTGATGTGGTCCCCTCCCACCCAGCAAGGACATATGAAAAAGTCAAGTCGAATGCACAAGCCATCAAAACATTTTATGTGGGGAAATCTTTTCTCCAATAGATTCTTGGAGCATCAACTTTGGACACTTTGACACGTACGTGCGTTTCGTCAATCGCACCAACACAATACTAAAATTAAATGATCATTAATTAAACAAAATTATATATATTTACAAAAATTTAATCAAGTAAAATGCATATTTACCTTAAAAAATTGAAAGGATCTAGGATTGTTGGCTATTTCTGATGCACTCGCGATCCATCAGGCTTATTAAGGTATTTAACAGCCAGTTTTACTATAGATTGTATGACATTGTGAAAATGACAACTTGTCATCTCTCTTGATCGTCGAAAATGCCAAGACATGACTCAATTTCTCTGATTGTATCCTAATAAGTAAAGTGTCTTGAGTACTTGTTCCTCCATAGTTACACGAATGGTAGGTCTAAGTCCACCTTCTGTAACTAGCAGATGACATAACTTCGTAAATGATGGAGCTGTCATCCTAATAATGTGCCAACAGAACTCACTCCAAACTTTCCATGAGCTTAACTTAAACTTTCTCACCTTCAAGTCTTAACTCATGTACATGTCTAGGTTTTCTCATTCTATGAATATAAATTCCTACAAGCATCACTAAAACCCCCACTAACATTACTATATGTTTCGTACAATCCATCTAAAAATGGGTATGAAATATCAAATGAGTATCTACTGACGAGGTAATTAACCATGTGGAAGGGTTTTTATATATGAGGAAAGCATTCAAATTCAATATAATATTCGTCATCCAGCAAAATCTTGACTTAGAAACACTTTACAAGAATTTCATCATATAAATGCATAATGAAACACTTTAATCAACTAAAGAGCACCCAAAGAAGCAAGACATATAGTAAACACAAGAAGCTTTAGCGCATAGATAAATGTAGAACTTTGGAGAACAAAACATTGGCTAAACAACATGCACTAAGGGCACTGAAAATCTCCCTAGAAACTTCAAAACTGCATGAATGGTAGCCCACCAAAGAGGGAACAACCACTAGCATGAGAAATAAAGGAAAAAATAAAGACAAATAAAAAGGACTCTAACATAATCGAGTTGAATTCTAACAGAGCAGAGAAGCATAACAAGAGCTATAGTTCTCACCACACTCGTAGCAGAACCACCCCATTCCCAAAATCCATACCCTCAAACAAGCACCCAGAAAGCCCACCTCTCATACACAAAAGTTCCCTGAATATGATGTTTGTTATGCTAAAACAACTGTTCCTTGTACAACAAAACTATATATTAAACCTTTCTGACTCATCTCCAAATTTCAATTTCAGAAACCAAAATTACGTTCTCAATGTCAAATCTTATGAACCTCCAATGTTAAAGCAACCTGCAAATTGTAAACCTAAGAACTATGGTATTTAAATTCTCAAATAAGAACATTAGTGATATCCAAACAAAATCAAAATGCGTTTCGCAGTGGTTTATCAATGACTAAAAAGCTTATTAAAAAATCCTCGCTGAGAAATCACCTAGCAAAGAAGATAATAATCACGAGCAAAACAACTACGCAACATAATGAAAATCAAAGCACATAATGATCCATAAACATCTGGTCCTAACAAGTTGAGAAAGCTACAAATCAAAGAGGCACAAGAGAAACAAAATAAATGAATATTGATGAGAAACAACATTCCAATTCTTTCATATGCTTCATCAAATTGGCAATAGACAAAAAAAAAGAAAATTATTACAAATCAAACAGCAGCGTGAGCACATGCCTTTTTCTTTTCAAATTTCAAACAAATCTAATTGAGCGCCACATATTCATAGCAATCAAACAAGACACAAACAGTGATAAAAAAAATGAAAAACACATACCGGGAGAAAGAGTAAACTAGATTGAAAGTAAACAGTTAAATTAAAGAAATTGCAGAAAATTATAAAATCAAAAAAATTTAGAGAATGACAACTATGAGGGGAAAAAGAAAAGAGAAATGAAGAGAGAAATCAAACTATTTGCATTACCAACTCGATTTCTGGTTACTTGGTCAAAAAAGAGAAGCCGGAGATGGCCATTATTTATGGCTCGAGGTTGGCAGTTCTTCTTGAATCAGTGTCAGATAGAAGAAGAAGAGTGTTTTGTGTGGGGTAGAATGATTTAAAATGAAGGATAATTTTATAAATAATAAAAAATATTAAGGGTAAAAGGGAAAAAATTATTAAACCATCCTAAAACCACCGAATCGGTGGTTTGAAAAAAATCATAGTTTTGAGAATCATGACTCAGTCAATAAAAAATCATACTATGTGTTTGAAAGTGCAAACAAACAGAAAAAAAAAACTATAAAAAAGCCATATCATCATTACTGAACTATCATCAAAACAGGCTCTTAGTTGGTTCAACTGGCTTCCATTCTGTTACTCATTGTTTCGTCATGTCATGCCATGTTTAATTAGTTTAACTAGTTTATGTGATATTACCCCATTGCATCACTGACTCTTTTATGTTGCATTGCTCTATCTCTACTTCTTATAACTATGACTTTAAAACAGATATTTCTGATTTAATTTAAAGGAAAAGTAAATGTTTTCTCAATATTTCAAATGAATATCTTCTGCGATGAGCCCAAGAGGTAAGTCACTTATTTATAAGATAGTGGCATATTTTGAAAATAAATAACCTTTGAAACTTTAGTAGTGTAGTTTGAATATTATTTCCCTTACTGAGTTTCATAGAACTCATCCCAATCCATTTCTCTTAGACAATGATGATAGTAAGGAATCGCTTCCCGAGCTACCCCATAAAGCTTGCTTAGATCCATTAACGCATCTGTAGTGGACTTTTGAGTGCATTTGGATAACTGTACTATGATAAACTATTCCTTTTATAATGAAAGAAGTGGCTCGAACAATGCTTTGTATATTTTTATCAGCCACCTTCTTGGCCTCTTGTGTATTTGAACATAAAATATTTTGTAAGGGATGATTTTTCTTCCGCTGCATAATTTATTTTGCACTCATATCTATTCTATTATCAAGCTCCATTACCCATAAAGTAGCGAGATGTCACACATAATATGCTCACAAAAAAATATATAAAAATAAAATAAATAACCAAATAAAAATATTGAGCTTAAGTTAAAAATAATAAATAAATAAATAATAAAAATAATATAAAAATAAAAACTAAAATGCAAGTAAACTAATAAAACAAGAAAATAAATAAAATAAAAAATTACACTTGAATTAAAAAGAAAAAAGTAAAAATAAAAAATAAACAAAACTCTAGATTAATAATAGACTCCCTTGGTATTGATATTAATACTAACAACCACCGGTAACGTCACTTAAAACTTGATGGGTGAATTCGCAAGTGCACGAAATTGTTCAAGTAATAAAGTGATGAATAGAGTATCGTCCCACATGGATTGTGTATCAAATACCAAAATTGAAGAAATTCTAACATTATATAGAAATCAAAATTAAATTTATGAAAGAAAAAAATTAAAATAATTTAATCGAAGTAGGATAATTAAATTGAAGAAAACTTATCAACGAAAATGCACCAGAGTAATTAATTTCATCAGAATCTTGGGTATGTTCATATTTTAATTTTTGCGATGAATTTAATCTAGTCTACAATGGTTGAACTCTCCTAATGTACTTTCAATTTACTTCCCAGTATTTTCTTAGTCTATCAATTAAAAATTGCTAATCTTTTATACCAATTATTAATTTAATCCAATTAAATTTGTGATAATTTGATTACTCCACGTTAATTTGACTATATTACTCCCATTCAAGTCTCTATTAATGTCTAATAATACATGTCTAATTGATAGAATTTTACTCATATTACTCTAAAATCATCAATCATAAATAGAGCTATAAGCTAGCCAATTCTCATAACCTAATTAATTTTAATACTACTAAATTGCAACTAGAAGAAAGCTAAAAAGTAATTCTTAAATAATTTCTTTGATTCAGACTACATTAATCACTCTAGCGAAGAAAATTTAGTCGGACATAGTGGATTTAATAACAACAGTTATATTTGAAAAAAATATAATCATATAATAATCAAGATTAAATTTATAAAAAATTCAAACACTAGCATTTCAATTTCATAAAAATAATCCCTGAAAATTTCTATCCCAAAAATATGCTAATTAAAAATTAGATAAATAAACTACTTGATTCTTTTTCAGCTTCTCTCCCTTCTGCTTGGTTCCAAGTCTCCTTCTACACTCAGCTTCTATGTCTACTTCTGCAAGTCCACTCCACCAGCTTCCTTCTCTTTGAGCTTTTTGTTTTTCTGCTTCTTCTCTAAGTCTCCCCCAAGCTCTTCGTTCGGTCCTAAGCTCGTAGCTACGTTTCTATCGCTTTCGTGTCGGATCTACACCAGTTCGCATCTCTTGGTCTTCCATTAAGCTCTCCTTCTCTTCTGTCACTACTCTTCTTTTTTTTCTTAGGCGACGAAAGTTAGGTCTCTTTCTTTCACATGCCTCCAACTTTCCTACTATAATTTTTTTTTTCACTTCTTAAAAATTGCACCATTTTAATAATTGATGGCCTTTGGTTTTTAGCTATCAAAATGGCATCGTTTTGAGTCTTAGTGCTAGGCTATTGTAGATCTAGCTTTGAGCTTCACTGATATGGGTTTTTAACTTCTTCTTATTCTTTTTTTTTTTTAGCTTTTTTTCTTCCTTTCTTCAACACAACAACCTACATAAAAATTGAACTCATAAATTGGTTTTTTTAACTCAAAAATTCATTCAAAATTTCTTCCAAATTTAATAAAAAATGATATAAAAATATAATAAATATCTAACACATCAAATACCCCCAAACTTAAATTTTTGCTTGTCCTCAAGCAAAAAACTGAAAATAAACACTTAAAAGCAAGCATTTCCCCCATGTTCCTCTATTCAACTTGATAATTTTGAAATTATATTCATTTATTGCAATTGTTAGTAAGATGAAAATATAAAAAGAATGTTACAAAATAACAAATAGACTATTAGTTCTTATACTCTCAACAAAATTTGCATAATTTTAATACATAAGTTCCCTTTCTAAGTTTGTAACACCCCATCCACCATCGCACTAAATTTGTATCTGGAAACCCCCTTTTATTCGGGCCTGAAGGACACCTGAACTCATGTAAATTTATCTTGTAAGCTTTATATCGTAATTCATGATTTAAATTCATAATTTTAAATTATCCAGATTTCATTATTTTATCTTTTTTTTATTTTATTCTAAATTTTATTTGATTTTATGTGCACGTCCCATCCGCACGGGGCATAGTGCCGGTCTATGCGCATATCACGTCGGGCACAGATAGGCCAGTCCATGCACATCGCGTGCAGACAGGGCCACGCACCGCACTTGTGCACACGTTGTCTATGCAGTAAGCCTGCGCGAATAAACCAACGCTTTTGACCATGCGTGTAGAAGGCCTACACGCAGTGCCTTGTGTGTTGTAGGCCCTGCGCGTGCGCAATCTACCTCCTACGCATGGCAAGGTAGGCCAGCGCCTGCAAGCTAGGCATGTAGTGCGCGACCAACCTAGTAGAGGCTCACTACTACCTCGGGCAGTGTGCCACCGCCCCCTTGGGCGCCATGCGCTGCCTTGGTCGGTGTCACTTTGGGTGGAGAGCCATCACCGGTGGAGGAATTCTTCCGCTATTTTTTGCACCGCTGTCGTGTCGTGTCAAATCATTCCTCTTCCACTCAACTCTCTTTTTCCTCATTGGATTTTTCTACTTAGTACAAATCCAATGACCCCTATTTTCTATAAATAGGGACCCTTTCCTCTATTTTTTCTCATCACTTCCACTTCATTCTTCCATCCTCCTGAGCTTAGAGAGAGAGGGAGTGATCTAGAGAGATTGGATTTTTGAATACTAAGAAAGGTATAGAAAAACTTCAAGATTTTAGTAAGAATTTTAGTATTTTCTTAAACATTTTATGGAGTATTTCTAGAAAATCAAACTATGAAGTTTTGTGTTTTGTGTTTTGCATATTTTATGTTTAATAAGTGATTTGTTCTTTTTTTCAAGCATCTTACGTGATTTCATAGGCACTTGATGATTTGCATGTAAATTAAATAACATGAATCCAGTGATAATTTTCTAAAATAATTATAGAAAAAAGTTGAAAAGAGAAGGTGTGTAACACCCTGCCCATCGTTGTGCCTAATTAATTTGGAAAAACCCTATTTATTCGGGCCTTTGGCTGCATTAAACTCATTTAATTTACTCCGCATATTATTTATCGTAATTCGTGAATCTGGTTGATTTTTAGTTATTTTATTTTTATTTAATTTTATTTAATTTTAATTATTATTATTTAATTTTATCAAATTGCATTAAATTTTATTTAATTTAATTTAGAAAATTTGGAAAATTTTGAAAAATGGCAAAATAGGAGAAAACCCGTGAGGGAGCAGAGTCGCCCTCAAGGGATGTCGTGCATTGTGCATGCGCACACCCACGGGACGTGGGCATAGCGTGCACATCCCATCTGCGCACACAACGCGAGGCCGGGTCCAGCGTGCGTCTTGTCGAACACAGGTAGGTCGTCCACGCGTCACCTCGCGCGTGGACAGGCGCCTCACATTGTGTGAGCACTGTCCGCACAGTAGGCCTACGCAAATAGGCCCTGTGCATCTAAGGCCGGCACGTAGTAGTCCTACTCACAAGGTGTCCAACACACCTAGGCCCTGCGCGTGTGCAATCTAGTCCCTATGCATGTGGCAAGTGGCCTGTGTGACTGCAGGCTAGCCAGCAGTGTGCTGATCGGGCCATTGCCACCTTGGGCAGTGCACCATCGTGCCTCAAGTGGCGTGCTACCATCGCCAGCGGAGGAGGCCCTCCTCCCTTATTTTTTGTGTCGAAAATATTTGTCTCTTCTTTCTTCACTAGATTTTGCCACTTGGCGCAAATTCGACGGTTCTAAATTTCTATAAATATGTCTTCTCATCCTATTTTTCCTCACACTTCTATTCTTCCATTTTTTAAGACTTAGAGAAAGAGAAAAAGAGAGAAAGTGATCTAGTGAGAGAAGGTAGGAAAGAAAAGAAGAATGATGTAGGAGAAAAATATCAAGATTTCGGTAAGGAATTTAGTATTTCTTTCGACGTCTTAAGGAGTATTTTTAGATAAACTAAAATTATTAAACATGATGATTGTGAATTTTTCTGTTTTGTGTGCTATTATATTATAGTTAAGTTAAGCCAAATTGTTCTTATTTTCAAGCATGCTATGTGATTTATAGACATTTGATGATTTGCATGTAATAAAAAATAATATAAAGTCAGTATTGTTACCTGAAAAAATAAAAGAAACAAAAAAAAAAAGTGAAATGAAGCATGAATTATGCAAAGTATGAATCTATATTAACATGCATAATGTATCAAGTGTCTCGTTAGCCTTCTTATCTCTGAGGAGTATCTGTTTTCTCCTCCCCCATCTGGTCTTAAAAGATGTAAGAGGACCACTCCTAGTGGATAACAGTATACCCTCCGATGAGAGTGGCAATACAAATATCTATTAGGGGTCACCCTTGGCTAAGTACTATCGTAACTATAGATATCTGATAGGGCCACTATGGTTGGTACGGGTGCGGTCATAGATCATACCATGGTTTGGCCAGCCGAAAATGTGCCTAACCAAATTGCCGTATCTGTATATAATCTGGTCATTTCACTTGGATAGTTGGAAATCTCTATCTGCCTTCAGAGATGGAAGTGTAATGACTTCGCGAAGTATGATGCAAAAATTTGAGCATCTCATGATTTATTTGATTTTCTTTATTATCTGGCATGATGTATGTTTGATTGTTTATATTAACGTACTATTTTATTAATAAATAAATTATGTTCATAATGTAGGATAGGTCTACAAGGTGACCAATCGGTAAGCTTTTAAATTAGAATAATTCATCTTTAAAACCTTACGATGTTAATTTAATTCTGTTTTCCTTATTGAGCATATAGAACTCACTCTTTCCATGCCTCTCAGATGAGGAAAAAAATGAGGAATCATAGACTGACCTACCCTTGGAAGTCTATGAGGATCCCGTGGATCCATAAAATTTGAGTGCATTATTATTTTCAGACTCTGATGAGTCTAATAGCATAGTGAAAGAAGTGGCATTCCTTTATGTTTTGATTTTTTTGGTACTTTATAGCCACTTCAGGCATCAGTTATATGTATTTAAATATGTTTGTAAGGGATTTGTATTAATTTGTTATGCAACATAAAATTTTGTCATGCACTCAGTATTTTGTATCTATATCTAATACCCATTTGCCTTAATTAACACTTGGGACATCACAGATGCTATCAGAGCAGAATAATTGTGGATTAAATCTCTTACACTAATGCCTTAGCTAGAAAAACCCTTTAGAGTACCTGGGAAAAATATGTTCTCTTTTCAAGACTAGACTACCAACTCGTGTCTTCCTTTCTTTTATAGGCATGACGTGAGGAAGACCATCCGTAGAGCGTATTGAGTGACCTGAAACCTCGGATCACCCGATAAGGGCTGAATTTATTGAATTTTTTTGGGCTATTCTAGGATTAATTATAGCCGTAGGACAAAATCAAGCAAACTCTTATCCACCTCTTGCCCCTGAATACTGTACCACCAAGAGCTCTATTTCCCACAACATAATGGAGTTTAGGAAACTTAACTCCCTACACTTTGAAGTTGGCCCTGATCCCTTAGTAGCTGAAGCCCAGATCCTACAAATAGAGAAGTTCTTCTCTTTCCTAGACCTGACCAATGAACAGAAAGTTCTCCTTGTAGCTTTCATGCTAAACAGCAAAATAAAACACTCATGATGACTTAAAAAAGAAGTCATGCCTACCCTAACCACTTGGAAAGTTTTCATGGATGCATTTTTTGACAACTTCTTTCTTGCCTACGTTCGGGAAAAGAAAGAGGAGGAATTTCAAGACCTCCACTAAGGAAGTTTGACGGTTGCCCAGTATGCCACCTGTTTTGTTCAATTGTCTAAGTTTGCCCTTTTAATTGTCACCCTTGAAAGTCGAAAAGCTAAGAAGTTTTTAAAGGGCCTTTATGCCGACATCTATGACCAGGTCACGATGTTGAGACCCAGCTCGTATGCGAAGGTGATTGAACATGCCTAGTTGATTAAAGATCTCATCTCGGTCAAGCACCAATGCATTGCCCGAGTCCGTACCCAATAACAACCCCAACAACTTAGGAGAAGATTGCGTAACCCAGTAAATAGCCACCCTGATAAACGAACTAGAGTTGCCCTTCCCCCTGCCTTGCCTCCACTTGCTTTGACACCACAAACAATGACCTGCATATCGCCTACCCACAAACACCCCTGGACTTAGGTATGTTACATAAGTACATAACCCAAGTCTAGGTGAGAAGCATTACAATAAACGGTGAGATGAAGAGAGCTATTAGGAATAGTCAGGGCAGGAGCTGTGGTCAATCGATGCTTCAACTCTAAGAAGTTCTCTTCATAGTCAGAGTTCCTATCAAATTTGGATTCTTTTTGGGTCGATCGAGTTAGTGGAACTGCGAGATTTGAGAACCCTCCATAAAATGTCGATAATAACCAGCAAGACCTAGAAAGCTCCAAACCTCTTACACAGTACTTGGCCATTTTCAACCAAGGATTGCCTCTATATTGCAGGGATCAGCAGAAATACCCTCACCATAGACAGTATGTCTTAGAAAAGCTACATTGTCCAGCCAGAGTTTGCACTTGCTAAATTTAGCACATACCTTATTCTGCCATAGTGTCTTCAAGATATGTGCTAGATGTATTGAATGATCAGTCAGGTTTTGAGAGTAAACAAGTATGTCATCAATGAAGAGTATAACATACTTATTTAAGACTGCCCTAAATACTCAGTTCATAAAATCCCTAAAGACTACTGAAGCATTACTTAGTCCAAATGTCATGACCAAAAATTCATAATGTCCATAATGGGATCAAAAAGCCGTCTTCGAAATATCCTCAACTTTAACCCATACTTGATGATAGCTCAATCGTAGGCCAATTTTGGAGAAGACCGATGCACCTTGTAATTGGTTGAACAAATCATCAATCATGAGTAACATATATTTATTTTTAACCATCACGGGATTCAAATCAGAGTAGTCAATACACATTCTCATAAATCAATCTTTTTTTTCAAAAAGAAAATCGAGCACCCCAACATGAAGTACTCGATCATATAAACTCCCTAAATTTGGAGATCTTGTAAATTGATTAGCCAATTTTTGTAACTCAACATGACCCATCGAGTACGAAGTGTTGAAATAGGAAGTTTGTAACATTCTGAAACCTTTGTACTTAATCATGGTGTCAAATTCTATTATTTTGTGGCTCATGGCCATTAAGTTTCTATCCGTAATTAGATTTGCTGATATTTTTGCTTTACATTAATTTTCACTATTTTAAATTCTTCTCATTTATTCTATTTGTTTTCAAATTATATTTTAATTTAAAGGTATTTTTAGGCAAATGGAAATAGAAAAATAAAAAAATGGAAAGCAGTGAAAAATCCTCAAGCCGTGGTAAAGCAGCTCGCGAGCCAGTGAGCTCGTATACTCGTGTGCTCGTGGGCTTTTGCACATGCGCACAAGGGCATTGTACACGTGCCTGCGCACATGCCCCAACACAGTCACATCATGCAGGTTGGGTGTGACAACTGCCTATTGATGGCACTGTGTGTGCCAACTAGCACGCCAGTGCTTGCGTGTAGCACTATGTGCACCTACCAGCACACCAATGCCTACGCGCAGCACCGTACATGCTTGCCAGCCCGCCATCACCTACGCGCAGCACTGTGAGCATGTTTTCCACACATTTAATGGCACTATGTGCACTAGCGAGCACGTCAGTGCTTAGTCGTACACTGTCCACGCAGGCACATCATGCTACACGTGTAACACTTTGACTTTTTGATGACTAACAGTTTGTAAAACTAAAATATTTTTGGGCTACTTCGATGTGAAATTTTTTTAAAATTACAAGCCTTTTTATTTTAATTAGTTTTTCCCAAAAAAAAATTATCTGAATTAATTCATTTCAAGAGAAAAACAATGAAAAAAATGGCTTGAGAAAACTCAGAACATGACCCACGACCCATGGCCCATGCCTGCAGACAGCCCGTGCGCACAACGTACTATAACACTCGGCACAGTGCACAATGCAGCTCACCTATGCACGCACATTGCTCGACGTGGCTACCTGCGCATGTGCAATGCTGCAGCACACTGTCACTAACGGGATATCTTTGTCCCGTCAGTCAAAGGCCATGTTTGGCCTTTCTTTTCTTCTTTTAGCCACGTTTGTTGGGCCCAAGTCCATGTCTTCACTCTATTTCGCCAATTTGTGCCAAATGGCATAAATCTAACCTTTTCTTTTTCTATTTAAACCCCTTCATCTCCATTTTCTCCGCAC
>NW_019014692.1:1656140-1687187 GCF_000150535.2 Carica papaya | reverse complement strand
GACAGACTTTGGGAAGCTCAGGCAACGAACCTGAAGATTTTGGAGCACAAGAACAAGTTTTGCCCCATAGGGAATAGTAGCAATGACGGTCACTTCACAGTGACTGACGATGGACCATACCGATTCTGCAATTAGATTTAGGTACCAAACTATTCATCACTCCAAGCAGATATTATGAAGGAGGTATATAAGTCCAAACTACCCATCCATCTCAATAGCACTAGAATGTACAATGATTTGAAATGCCAATACTGGTGGCCCAATATAAAGAGGAATATGGCTAAATACGTCTTTTGATGTCCCACATTCCAAAGGATCAGGGCCGAGCATCTGATGCCTTGTGGACTTTTATAAAATCTTTTTGTCCCCGAGTGGAAGTGGGAGTATGTCTCTACAGAATTCATCATAAGACTACCCAAGACTAGTGCCAACCACGATGCCATCAGAATCCTTATAGATCAATTGATCAAGACAGCTCGCTTCCTTGCATTAGGACCACCAACTCAACTATGAAATTAGTCCGACTGTTCATTGAAGAAGTTATCTGACTTCACGGCATCCTTACCTCTGTGGTGTTAGGCAGAGACCCTCATTTCACGCTGTACTTTTGGAATAGCTTCCAAAAAGCCATCAGTTCTGCTTTATACCTCAGCACTACCGAACATTTCCACGCTATTGGTCAAATGAAACAGATTATCTTGACCTTGGAAGACATGTTACGCATTTGCCCTTTAGATTTTAGTAGCTATTGTGATCAACATCTATCCCTCTACTAGTTCACTTACAATAACTGTCACCAGTCTAACCTTGGTATGGCTCCCTTCAAGGCCCTTTATGGTAGACTTTGTTGATCCCCAACACGTCACAATAAGGTTGGGAATAGATGCCTTCCAGAGTGGGACTGTGTCCATGGAGTTATTGCAAAAAGTTAACACTATCTGGAGACACCTCCTCATTGCCATGAGTCACTAGAAGATTTATGCAGACAACTGGAAATGGGCCTTAGAGTTTGGAGTCAATGACCACGTCTACCTTAAAGTTTTCCCATGTAGGGCAGGGTGGCATGATGGGCAGATAATAAGACTAAGTCCTCGTTTCATTGGACCCCTGAGGATTTTAGAACGTGTAGGCCCTATGGTATACTGCCTCATTCTAACCCCTGGGTATGATACCTTGCATGATGTCTTCCATGTTTCCATGATTCGGAAGCATCTCTATAACCCATCACATAACATTTCGCGCCCGAGAGCCCCTATTTGCTCGAATAACACTTATGCAACATATCCTATGGAGATAATCGAATGGACTGAGGGGATGATATGCGTTCAAGAAGTTTCCATAGTCAAAGTGCACAGGGAACACCACACCCAGGAGAAGGCGACATGGGAAGATGAAAGGGAGATGCAGGATCTATATCTCAACTTGTTTTGAGAAACTTCTACAAATTTAGATTACTAAATTTTTATTAGCTAGGCGGAATATAACATCCTGACTTTTTTATGATTCACAAATTTTAAAACTATGATATTTCTGGCCTACTGCCATGTAAAACAATCATTGAAGTTACGAGCCCTTTTATTTTAATTAGTTTTTCCAAAAAAAAAAAAAATCCAAATTATCTCATTTCAGGATAAAAACAATGAAGAAAAAAAAATGACTCAGGAAAACTCGGACCACAACCCATGGCCTACTGCTCGCGGTCCCAGAACTGCAGCTCATGACCGCAAAAAGCCTTGTCCGTGCGCACTGTGTGCAGCATGGCACCACAGGTAGCCTGCGCGCACACAGTTTGCGGTGTGGTTGCCGGCACATGTACACAATGTTGTAGCATGCTGTCACCGATGGGACAACCTTGTCCTATCGATCAAAGGTCATGTTTGACCATTTTTTTCTTCTTTTGGCCGTGCTTACTGGGCCCCAAGTCCACCTCTTCACTCTATTTCGTTGATTTCTGCCAAGTTGTACACATTTAGACTTTTCTTTTTCTATTTAAACCCCTTCTTCTCCATTTCCTCCTCATCATTTTTCCTTCTTTATTTTTTTAATCTTAAAGAAAGAAAGAGGAGAAACTTTTGACAAAGTTAAGGAGCAAGAAAGAAATGAAAAGTTTGGAGTTTCACAAACTCGTTCGGTGGATTTCTAAAAGCTTTTCCTTCGCTACCAAAAGGCTAAGTCAATCCGATTACAGTAAGAGATTTCGTAGTACTTTATTTTTATGTTTTTAAGTGCTCTTTTTAGATAAATAAAGTAAGAATAACGTAAGATAGTATGAATGCTTGTTGGTGACATATTTTGACTTGTGCTGGTTAATAAATTATTCAATGATTATAGACTTTGTTTTGAATGAGTGATAAAAGAAAACTCTTTGTTATTAAAATTTTAGATCTTTTAAATTTTTCTTAATTTAATTTCCCAAGTTTTATGTTAATTTTCCCTATTTATTTACTAAAGTTTTGAATTCTTATTAATTATTCATTTAGGTTTTTAAGGATATTTTATTACTTATTTTTACTTAACTTTTATTGTTTGTAATTTTAATGTCTTAATTATTTTATTTTTATCATCTTTTAATTTATTCTAAATTAACTTTACTTCACTATTTCCTTACAATTTCTAAAACCATACCAGTTGTTACTTTTTAATTTCTTTTTATTAAATTTCCAATTTTTTTCCCAAAGGCCCATTATGTCCAAATTGTACAACACGAGAGAGGAATCTCCCTTACTAGGTACAAGGCCCAGTGGGCTTCTGTTAAGGTCCCTCGACATGCTTATGCCTATCGATCCAGCATGGCCTGTTGGCCTATATTGCACAAGGCAATTGGCCCATGGGGCATGGGTTGATGTGTAATGGACACATTCACACGCATCCCTTTTTGGCATTTGCAAATGACTGACAGCATTTCTCACTCGCGTAATCAGCAATTGCACAAAAGAATCGTGCCAGAGACGTTTTCAGACAGTTCTGGGTGCTCAAAAAATATCTTCTCCGTGAACCAGCACAGTAAGCACGTGTGTGCATAACAACGATGACACATTGGTGCCTAACACGCTTAACATAAGTAAATTGGCTTCTGTCATTGACCCTATCCCATTTTCCCTTTGCAAATCATCATTCATCTCATTTGTCAATATAAGACCAACATTCACAACAATAAAATCGTTCAAAATAATTTATACAAACATCAAAATGCAAACATGAACTCACTAACCCTTTTCTTTTAAAATGTATCTTTGCTTTTGAATTTTTGAAGAGATTTACCGAATGAAATGTCATCTAGAAATCCATATATGCATTTAATAAACTATTACCCACCTTACCTCAAAGGAGTCATAGTTTCAAGTTGAAAATGCACAAGGGAACAGTCGGGTTTTGAAGACTGAAGGAAGGTTCTGCAACATGGTGAAGCTGTTATAAAAAGTTATAATTAATTTCCTGTTTTTAGAGTATTTAATTGGTTTAGCCGATTTCTAACAAGTTTTTATGATCCTATTATAATTTCAGACTACATAAAGCTCAATAGATTAACTAAATGGAAGAGAAAAACAAAAGGATAGTAACCTAACTGCTTGGTCTGCAACTTCTGAAAAATTTTGGGAAAAATTGCTTTGTTTGAAGCCTTCTACACTATTTCTGAAATCCTAACATCGGTGAGGGCTGTGTTCAAGTCTAGGGAGAAATGGAAGGATGTATTCCAGAAAAATTGAAGGCTTATCTCAAACATAAACCAACTTCAGGCTCCCAACCTCACTCGAACACCAGTTTCGTTTTTCCTAAATCCCTCACTACCGAAGTCTCTAATTACTCTCAACTTACTAATTTTCTTGCTATTTTGTTTTTTGGTTGAATGAATGAAGGAGTTATTAGGGTAGAAGAGGCTTTTAAGGGAATGTCCAGCTAATACAAGCCTTCTATTCACATGCAGCCGCTCCCAACCGTTGATGAGAAGAAATGACCGGCAGTAAGTTGTAGAAAGAAGATGGAGTTGTAATATCTAGCTGGCCAAAAGCTTGTCACTGCCAGGTGGTTGAGGCACTAATACTTTTCCATGTAGTGGTGTCCAATCAGGCAAGGCCAAAAATGGATTCATGCACGCTTGTCGTTCCCTAGGCAAGGTCCATGGGCACAATCTGCGGGTGTAGGATTTGTGCCTCCTGCGAGTTTGCAAGCAAAACATAGAAAGTTGTTTTGCATGTTCACGTGATTTCGCGGGCTAGTGGATCTGTGGATTTGGAATTTTGTCTTTGGAATTTCACGGGCAGGAATCTTATGGAAAGAAAATTCCCCACAACCCGCAAAGTTCAATTCATTTTAGGAATTAATTTTATCCATCAAATTATGTCAAATTTAATTAAAATAGAGTCAAACAAAATAAAAAATCAAAATGCATAATTCTTACAAAACACAATTACATGAAATACCTCATTCATTAAATAAATATGTACAGTAATCTACAACTGGTGGTTACAGTTTTGATGTACAGCCTAGGATCAACACATGCAATTCAAAACCCTAAATATAATATTAGTATGTAGAAACTTAAATATTTAAATAAACTATTTCTATTTAACCCACAATCAATGATATGAAGGTCACACTAAGGCATTTGGAAATAAAGAATTTAAAATTGAAAAGATGCCACAGGCTTAACTCGATAAGTAGATTCAATTCTTTGTTCAACAACACAGATGAAGAACATCCCAAAAAAACTCACAATTAGTAAAGCTAACAGCAAATAAAAGCTAAAATTTTATTGATTGAAATTGATAATTGACAAGCTAGGGGCAAGCCCTTTTTACAAGCATCCACCAAATTAATTCTAATTCAATTTAGAGATTTAAATCCTAATGGAAATCTTAATATAACTTTACCTACGAAACAACTAAAATAATAATTAAAAGACTAGAGTTTAAATAAAATATGAACTCTTCTCTCTTAGAAGAATTCCTTGGTGTGGCTGAACACTAATTCCTTGTTGCCATTAGATTGTACCTTTAATTATCTAATTAATTTACGAGGAAGTGTTTGTGTTGAAGATGCTAAAAAATTCTTTCATTTTTAAGTAGGATTTAAATGCTTTCTTCAAGTAGAATTCCAAAGAGGAATTTGACTAGTAGAAGAAGTGTCCTTCCCTTGATTTTCCTTTGTTCTTTTAGGACTCTCATTCTTTAAAATATGAATTTTTGAATAACAAAAGTTGAAATAGAAGTCCAACACGTAGCTCTAGGGTTTATCTTTCCTCTTGCTACAAATTCCAATACAACTTGAAGTAGGGATCTGACTTCACTCAGGTCTCCTCCATGTTGCAGGTTGGTGAAGACTCTCACAGGGCAAGTTTTCTTTCACGGGAAAGAGCCATTTTTCCATCTTCCTCTCAGCCACATGATATAATAATATCCACACATGCCCATGTTTTCTTGAATCTTTATTGGCCCTCCCAAGCTTCCTCTTCACTAATCCAATCTTAAAAAAAAGACTGAAGACTTGTTGAAGTTTCTTGGACCTAGATCTTGTAATTGAGCTTATGGGTATCATTATTCTTCTTCCAAGTTCTCCAAGTCCATCTTCATGAACATTCTTAGGCTCATCTTGATGTTGGGCTTTTTGGAAACATGGATCTTAGCCGACATTCTTGGCCTCTCTCTATTCAATGTCATGGGAGTTTTTAAGGGGATAAGAATCCTCCATCTCGTAGGCGCAGGCGAGGGTGACAATCCCAGTGGTTTCTTATCTATCATTCTGAGTTTCTTCATGGCTCCTTGGCTCACATTATACCCTCCCTTCTTTAAATGTGTTCCTTCTTGAATCATCACCTACATAAGAAGGAGAAAGCTTAGAAACATTAAAGGTAATAGACACACAACAACTCTTATCTCAAGAAAATATATGTATGTATCTATATGGGAGAAAAATAATTAAAAAGATGTTGAAATAATAAAAGAATTAATAAAATTCTAATTACTTAAACTGAGATGAGAGTTTGAAAAAAAGAGATAACTAAATTAAATTAATAAGAAGAATGAAATGTAAAATTTAGGTTAATAAGTACTAACAATAAATAATTAAAATAAGTACAAAATAAAGGTTAACTGTAAAATTGAAAGTGTCCTTTAAAAGATGAGGAAACTCATTTAGCAAGTATCAAAGAGGGAGGGTGCAAGGGTAAAATCTATAGTGAACCCTACTGTGGATACAACCTCAACCAGATGTGGTTGGGAAGTCCCATGCTAGATAGGGTTGGGAAATGATTTGTGGTACTCATATAGGTTGAGGTATGAGATATAAGGACGATCGATGATATGTGGTACTCATATAGGTTGATATGAGAGGATGGTAGATAATCTGTGGCGCTCATATAGGTTGACGTATGAGAAAGTTATGGATATGTTTGAGTATTCACATGTAGAGGGGATCCTTATAGACCCTCAATGATACCGGTAAAAACGACATCATGCGATAGAACTTAAAAAGTAAATAAACTTTAATAGTAAAATGAAATGGTTAAAGGAAAATGATTAAATCTTATTGATATGTATAACATATGTATATGGATATGTTCTCATTATAATCAACTAATGAGAATAGAAGTGTTTGTTAATGAATATGAAAAGGTCTACTTGTGAGAACAGAAATACTTATAATGAGTAAGGAAAGTTATAACGAAAAGGCAAAACGAAAGATAATGTTTAGTTATCTTGAATAAAATTTAAATGGCCCAAAAAATGATAAGGATACAGGAAAAGAAGGAATAGTAATTGATCGAGTACAAGAGGAATTAAGATAGGACATAATAGGATTATCAGGTTAGAGATAGAACTTACAAAAGAAATGAAATGAGAAACTTAAAAAGGTTTTGATGATTGTTTCTACAACTCTTTGATGAGTCATTATGGTTTTTTGTTATTGTTTCTTTACTGAGTTAGTGTAGCGTAGCCAACTCATTATTTATGTTTTTCATATCACGACACCCAAGACTCCGCTCTTGAACAATGAGGGATTCGTTAAAAGATTTTTAATTTTGCTTTAGATAAAATAATAGTGTGCATAAATGTCAATTTTTTTAAGGGCCTAATTAGGTCAATTACTGCCTAACGGAAGGAATTTTGTTGAGTTATAATGAAACTATAAATATAGGAGTTAATTCCAAAAAGGCCCCTAATTGAGCTTATTTTGCACAAGGAAATTCATTTGTACATGATTAAGCCTTGGGCAAGACTTGTATCCTGGCAGCGGCAGCAAATATTATTTTAAGACCCTGAAATGAGTTAGGACACTATTGGCTAAACTATTATTTTTACTTCATTAAGACATAGTGAAGTACCTAAAAAGAGTTACTGGAAAATACTCTCCCTTACTTTTCACTTGTGTTTACGCTCACCTCAGAGTCTCAACTCTCAACCTTCTTCCCTTAAGTTGAGTGTCGAGACTGAGTTTTCTTGAATTAATGTATTCAAGATTGTCTTTAAGACTCTACAAGGAATTCTAAAGGGATCTCCTTTCAAGAAGCTTGGATTTAAGCATACGAATAGAGAAGATGTGATATAAACCTGAATCATAAAAAATGAAGCTCCAACCGACTAGCTTTGATTTCTCATGAAGTTCCCAGCCAAAAAAATATCAAGAATCATCAAGATGATGGTTTGAGAGACTTAGAAAGAAAGATTCAAGTTCTAGAAGGTCTTGTTACCCGAGCACAATCCAAGAATCTCCAAAAGGCCTTCAATCTTATTATCTAAGAGTGGATCACCTAAGAAATAGAATTTAGAGCTCAAGAAATAGTAAAAAAGAGTTTAAGACAGCAAGAAGAGTCTTAGTCATCTTGGCCATGCATGATCTTTATCTTGGAGATCCATGGCCAAAAGGAAGGGGAGGATTTTCATCCCACCCAAGTGGGTTCTAAAGTCTTTTCCTTGGAAAAGCTTAAGGACTCATGATCAAACTCCAGAAAAATTGCAAGAAAAAGCTACAGATCAATTTCGAACATAAGAAACAGAAAAAAATAAAAAGAGTAATGAAGGATGAGAGAACTTCTCAATAGTAATATGGCACCCAACCCGAGAAGAACATGGAGTTTTTTTTCTTAATCACCAACTCCTTTCAGGTTTTCCTAATCAAAATAAAAGTATAAAATCAAATGAGAGAAAATACCTAAACATATTCAAAATTGGATATCTAACATAAGGAAAAGACTACATGCAAAGTGGAAGAACTACAATGTAATCTGTTTCCTACCTAATTTTTAAATCCAGTCTTCTACTCCAAATCACAAGGGGAATCCTATCTTCCAGTAGATACCTGCATGCAAAAACAATAAAGAAATAAAAGAATAAGAAGCCAGAGGGGAATCTAATTATCGAGGTTGAGAAGAAGTCCTACAAGCTGCCAAAGGAAGAGATATTTCTTTTAATTTGAGTTTTTTTTTAATTAAGTATTAGTTTCCTATTTGAAGTAGAAATAAAAATTAGATTAGAATATTTAAATCCTTATTCAAGTAGAATAATGGATGACAAGTCTATATAAGGAGGCCATCAACCCTATTTCCTACACACCATTCAACTTATCAATAAAGATTAATATTCTTGCTTTAACTTCTAAGCTTTAAAGAGTGAATTCAGTGAATATGTCTTCGTCTAACTTATTGAGTAAGGAATTGATATAACTTATCGAGCTAAGTCTTGTGGCATCCTTTCAATTCTAATTCCTTGTTTCGTTATTTATAAACTTGATTTTCACTCCCTTGTTGAGTGCGGATCAAGTAGGGGGGGTTTACTAAGAATTTAGAGTTTTTAGTTGCTAATGTATATATGGGGTTTTGGATTGCATTGTTGATCTTAAGTTTTACATCAGTTTATATCCGATCTTACGCTCTAGTAAATCTACTATCTTTAGATTTACTACCTTGCATTTACTTTTTGCATAAAAATTAGCACTTGTTATGTAAGGTGCTAATTCATCCAGTCTCTTTTTAAGGAATTTCCTTATTATTGTTGTTATAGTAAAAAACAAGGGAGAAAAGAAAGAGAGAAAAAAAGAGAGAGAACAAAAGAAATCTTGAAATAGCAAATTGCCAATCAACCACCATATCAAAATTCAAAAGGGTGCATGATTTCCTTATTTTCCTTTTGCAACATTACATTCATTATCTTACATTAGCATTTGCATAACAGAAATTCAAGTGAGTCCTAGAGTGCAACCATCATTAGGGTAGAATAATTAGGTAACGTTCTAGTTATATCCATAGAGGTTAATCAGATTCTCGACACTTTAATTCCATAATTGTGTTTCTTCTACTTCTAGTTTCATTTTTTCTTGAGTGCTTTAGTTCCATTATGCATCTAAGTGGTTAATTGTATCCTAACTACCTAGCTATAAGCATAAAAGCATCATATATTCTTCCTCCGTATGGTTACTGCTAAACGTTTAGTGAATAAGATCCTTTTTAGGATTCTTTGCCGAGTCTTAAAGACAACCTTGCTTATCTTGATTCAAGAGATCCAATTTCGACATTCAACTTGATGGAAAAAGATAGGAAAGGTAAACACGTGTGGTTGTGAGGTAGTGATTTCTTTTCTTTTCTCATTAACATCTTTTTGCCAATATGTCTTGGCCTAGTGAAGCCAATCGACATATGACATTAGAAGAATCCATAAAGGCTAGGATTGATGACATGTATAACAAACTGAGCTTAGCTATTCAAGGCATAACAACAAGGATGGATAAGAGAGATGGAGGAAGGAACTATGAAATCCCATATGCTAATTAAGGAAAATGAGTATCAAATGCAGATTCAGAATGACAACTGTATGATAAAATTTTATGCAGTGAAATAATTAATACAAATCCCTTATAAATATATGTATGAGTTCCAATTACATACATATAACTGAGGCCTGAAGTGGCTACAAAATACAAAAAAACACAACACAAAAGAATGCCACTTCTATCACTCTGCTATTGGACTCATAAGAGTGCGAAAATAATCATGCACTCAAATTTTGTGGATCCACTGGATCCTCATAGATTTCCAATTGTAGGTCAGCTTGCGGTTCCTCATTTTCTTCCTCATCTAGGGGGATGGAAAGAGTGAGTTCTATATACTCAGTAAGGAAAACAATATTAAATTAACATTTTAAGGTTTTAAAGGTGAATTATTTTAACTTAAAAGCTTACCATTTGGCCATCTCATAAACCGATCTTATATTATGAAAGTAATTTATTTATTAAGAAAATAGTACATTAATATGAATAAATCAAATGAATCATGCCAGATAATAGAAAAAATCAAATGAATTATGAAATGCTCAGATTTTCGTGTCATGCTTTGTGAAGTTGTTATAACTTCCATCTTTGAAGGCAGATACAAATTTTCAACTACCCAAGTGGAATGACCAGATCAGATACAGATACGATAATTTGCTCAGACACATTTTTGGCTGGCCAAACCATGGTACGATCTATGACCACGACTGTACCAACCATAGTGGCCCTATCAGATATCTACAGTCACAATAATACCTAGCCAAGGGTGACCCCTAACAGATATTCGTGTTACCACTCTCGTCAAAGGGTACGTCGTCATCCACTAGGAGCGGTCCTCTTACGTTTTTATAGACCAGATGGGGGAGGGAAAAATAGATACCCCAAAGGGCTAGGGGAACAGATATTCCTCAGAGATTAAAAGCCTAACGAGACACTTGATACAATATGCATGTCAACATAGATATATATTTCGGACCATTCAGGCTTTATTTCACTTTTTTTTTTCTTTTTATTCTTTATTTTTACCAGGTAATAATTCTTACTTCATATTATATTTTATTACATGCAAATCATCAAGTATCTATGATTCATATAACATGTTTGAAAACAAGAACAATTCGACTTATCTGAACTATAAACACAAAGGCATACAAGCAGGCAAAATCAAAATCGTCATGTTTAATAATTTTATTTTATCAAAAATATCCCTTAAGATATCAAAATAAATAGTAAATTCCTTTCCAAAACCTTTATATTTTCTCATTCACCGCTTTTATTTTCTTTTTCTCCTTCTCCCACTAGATCACTCTCTCTCTCTCATTTTCTCTCTCTAAGTCTAGAAAAATGGAAGAATTGAAGTGTAGGGAAGAATGGGGTGGGAAGGCTATTTATAGAATTTTAAAACTGTTGGATTCGCATCAAGTGGTGAAATCTGGTGAAGAAAGAGGAAAAAAAGATGCTCGGCACGAAAAATGAGGGAGGAGGGCCTCCTCTACTGGCGGTAGTGGTGCGCCACTTGAGGCGACATTGGTGCATTGCCCAAGGAAGTAGTGCCTCGGTCGGCGCACTACAAGCTAGCCTGCGAGCGCACAGGCCTCTTGCTGCGCATGCAGGCCTACTGCGTGCAGGCCCCAAGTGCACAGGCCCTAAGCGCGCAAAGCCTATTCGCGTAGGTCTGCGGCACGGACATGCACACACAATTTGCGGCGCCTGTCCACGTGCGAGGTGAAAGACGGACAACCCACCTATGCACAACAAGATGCACGCATGACCTTTCCCCATGCCATGCAAGCTGTGCGCACGTCCTGCGGATGTTGTACACGTGCCCACGGTGTGCAGCATATGCGCGGGCAGCTCTGTTTCCCCGCAGGATTTCTTCCCGTTTCACTATTTTTTCAATTTTTTCCAATTTTTTAAAATTAAATTAAACAAAGTTAAATGCAAATTAAATAATAAAAATAAAAATAAAAATCAAATCAAATCAAATAGATGTAAAATAATTAAAAATCAACCAGATTTACGAATTACAATAAATAATATGTAGTGTAATTTAAGTCATTTTAATGCGGCCAAAGGCCCAAACAATTAGGGTTTTCCAAATTAATTAAGCATAACGGTGGACGGAGTGTTACATCCCCCCCACCTTAAAAAATTTTGTCCCTAAATTTGTCTCAAACATATCCAAATACTTCTCCCTTATCTCGCTCTCTAACTCCCACGTGGCTTCCTCCGATGTATGATGCTGCCATCGCACCTTCACCATGGAAATTATCTTGTTACAAAAGACCTTATCGGTCCAACCAAGAATCTCCGTGGGAGTCTCCTCATAAGTCATGTTGGCTTGTACCTACACCTCATCGCGAGGAATAATATGAGAGATCAGGGTGGTACTTATTAAGCATCGAGATGTGAAAGACGTCACATAGACCCTTAAATTCTTGAAATAGAGTGAGGTGGTATGCCACGTGTCAAATGCGCTTGATGATCCAAAGAGGTCACACATAACGAGGGCTCAACTTCCCTCTATTCCTGAACCACATCTTTCCCCTATAGAAGAAAACCTTGAGGAAGACCTGATCTCCTACAGCAAACTCTGAGGGTCTCCTATGATTATCGGCGTAACTCTTTTGACAGCTCTGGGCAGTGGCCAAGTTCTTACGGATGATTGTGACCTTCTAAATTGTCTCCTGAACTAAGTCTGGTCTTAAATGGTGCTGGTTTCTAACTTCACTCTAACAAGTAGGAGAATGATAAGGCCTTCCATACAGTGCTTCATACGGGGCCATGCCAATGCTGGAATGATAACTGTTATCGTAAGCAAATTCATAAAGGGGAAGATACTTATACTAGTTATCACCGAAGTCGAGAGTGTAAGCACCAAACATGTCTTCTAATGTTTAGATCGTATGTTTTGACTGACCATCCATTTAGGAATGATGAGCGGTATTGAAATACAACCCAGACCTTAGAGTTTCCTAGAAGTTGTCCCAGAAGTGGGAAGTAAACCGAGGATCACGGTCGAACACAATGAATGAGGGAGCACCATAAAGTCAAACAATATTATCAATATATAAGCAAGCTAACTTACTGGTGGAGTCAGTGGTTCTGATGGACAAAAAATGGTCGGTCTTAGTCAGTCTGTCGATGATGACCTAGATAGTGTTTTGACCAGAATCGATCCTGGGTAATCCTGTAACAAAATCCATAGTTAAATCCATTCAGGAATTGGAAGACCTTGTAACAAACCATTGGGTCTCTAATGTTCTACCTTAACCCACAAATAAGTAAGGCATCGAGAGATACCATTAACCATATCCCTCTTCATTCCTGGCCACCAGTACTGACGCTTTAAGTCTCGGTACATTTTATTCCTTTCAAGATTAGTGGATAGCTTGGAAGCGTGGGAGATCTTGAGAACATCAGCCCTTACAACAATGGGGACCCAAATTCGGTTCTAGAATCTGAATAGTCCATCATCTGAAATCTTGAAATTAGGAGATTTATCATAAGTGAACTTACCTAGATTCTTGGTGAGTTTTGGGTTCGTAGATTGAGTTTTCAAGATTTTCATAAAAAGATCCAGCAGCGATCGGATCTGGGCAAGATAGGTGTCTCTGCCGTAATAGCTAAGGCAGAGAGACTATGTAAGGTCCATCAATTTCTAATTGGAGACCATTGTTTGAGCCAACACAGCAGACTCCTTTCAGCTGAGTGCATCGACGACCATATTTTCTCTCCTGTGGTGATAGATGATCTTCAAGTCATAGTCCTTTAAAAGATCTATCCAGTATCTCTGTCTCATGTTTAACTCCTTCTGTAACAAGATGTACTTTTAACTCTTACGGTCAGTATAAATTTCAAAGGTCTGCCTATACAGGTAATGACACCATATCTTCAGGGTAAAGATAATGGTTGCTAGTTCCAGGTCGTGGGTAGGATAGTTCTGCTCATGAGGTTTTAATTGTCGGGACCCATAAGTGACTACTCTATCGTGCTGCATCAAGACACACCCTAAGATAATATGAGATGCATTGCATTAGACGTGAAATCTTTTTGTATTGTCGGGGAGGATTAACACAGGAGCAGAGGTGAGACGATGCTTCAATTCCATCAAGCTTTCAGTACACTAAAAATTTCAAATGAACAGTACCCCCTTTCGGGTAAGTTAGGTCAATGGGGCGGCAATCTTAGAGAATCCATTAATGAACTGTCAGTAATAACCTACCAAGCCAAGGAAACTATGTACCTCAGCCACATTGGTAGCCAGATTCTTGTTACTACCGTTTTCACCTTGGATATGTCTACGAAAACTTTTTCACTCGAAATTACATCTCCAAGAAAAGAAACTCGATCCAACCAGAAAGAGTATATGCTCAGTTTAGCGTATAGTTGGTTCTGATGAAGAGTCTCCAACACTTCAGTCAAGTGCACTGTATGTTCTCAAAGGCTTTTGGAATACACTAGGATGTCATCAATAAAAATGATGAGGTATTGATCTAGTGCATGTCGAAAAACTCTGTTTATTAGGTCCATGAAAGCTATAGGGGCATTGGTTAATCCAAACGCCACTATCTTGAACTCATACAAACCGTACCTATACCGAAAAGTGGTCTTCAGAATATCTTCTTCTTTGACTCTCGACTGGTGGTATCCCATCCTGAGATTGATCTTAGAGAGGACTGTGGCTCCTCATAGTTGATCGAAGAAGTCATTGATTTGAGGTAATGGGTACTTGCTTTTAACGTTCACTTGATTGATTTCTTGGTAGTCCATATAGAGTCTGAGGAAACCATCATTTTTCTTCACAAATAATGGCAGAGCGCCCTTAGGAGAATGACTAGAGTGAATAAACTTATGGGTAATAAGGTTAGAAAGCTGATGTTCCAGCACTACTAGCTCAGCACGACTCATACAATAGGTAGGCTTTGAGATTAGTTGGGTTCCAAGCAGTAATTCAATTAAGAGCTCTACTTTTCGCGGGGGAGGTAGACCAGGAAGTTCGGTGGGAAAGACATATGAAAAGTTACAAACAATTGGTATGGCACATACAGCAGGATCAACACCCATATTCTTCTTCATTCAATGGTTAGGAAAAATAATAATGAAAATTTTATTCCTTTTTTTGAGACCATAAATTACAATTTTACTTTTACAATCAATTATAGCTCTATACTTTTCCAACCAATCTATTCCTAATATCACATCAAATCCTACAAAATCTAACAGTGTTAGATTTATAAATACCTCTATTCCTTAAGCTTTTATCCTACAGTCTTTATATACACAATGAGCCTCTAGCAGTCCCCTAGAGGGAGTTTCTACTATTAATGTTTCTGTCAAAGGTTCTAGTCTAAAATCAAGATTACAGCAAATGTAAAAAAAATAAAAGAGTAAGTAGCATTTGTATCGATCAGAGCCTTGGCAAAAGTGTCATAAATAGAAAACATAACTTAGATAAGAACAGGAGTAGGAAGAGCACCGGATTCATCCAAGTGGTATACACGACCTTGTGCTATAGGCTAGGCAATGCCCTTTGGTTGCTGGGGGCAGTCCTTTATAAGGTGTTGGGTGCTTCTGCACTGATAACAGGCATGATTGAGACAATGGTAGGTCACCATATGAGCGACCACAATGTTGATAAGGTTCGTTAGGTCAAGTAGGTTGAATTATAGGTGGAGGCAAAGTAGGGAGAAGGGCAACTCTAGTTCGTTTATCACAGTGGCTACTTACTGGGTCAGGTAATCTCCTCCTAAGCTGCTGGGGTTATTATTGGGTACGAACTCGGGCAATGCGTTAGTATTTGGCCGAGATGAGATCTTTGGCAAACTGGGCATGTTTGAGCACCTTCACATACGAGCTAGGTCTCAGCATCGCGACCCGATCATAGATGTCGACACGAAGGTCCTTGAGAAACTTCTTAACTTTTTGGCTCTTAGGGATAACCATTAGAGGGGCAAACCTAGACAGTTGAATAAAACGAATTGCATACTGGGCAACCAGACTCCCTTGGTGTAGGTCCTAAAATTTCTCCTCTTTCTTTTCTCAAACATAGGCAGGGAAGAAGTTATCAAAGAATGCATCCATGAAAACTTCTCAGGTGGTAGGGGTAAGTAGGACTTCCTTTTTAAGTCACTACCAGTGTTCTGCTTCGCCGTTTAGCATGAAGGCTGCAACGGGAACTTTTTGTTCCTCAATCAGGTCTAGAACATAGAAGAGCTTCTCTATCTGTAGGATCCAAGCTTTAGCTACTAAGGGATCAGGGCCACTTTCAAAGTGTGGGGTGTTAAGTTTCCTAAACTCTGCTATGTTATGGGAAATAGATCTCTCAGTGTTTTGAAATTCGAAGGTAGGATGTGGGTTGGCTTGATTTTATCCTACGGCTGTAGTTAATTCTTGGATAGCTTGAAAGAGTTTGACAAATTCAGCCCTGGTGAGTGATCTAGGGCTTCAGGTCACTCAGTATGCTATATGGATGGTCTTCCTCGTGTCATTCCTACAAAAGAAAGGAAGACACGAGTTGGTGGTCTAGTTTTGAAAAGAGGACTTATTTTTCCTAGGTACTCTAAAGGGCTTTTTCTACCTAAGGCCTCAATGTAAGGGATTTGATCTGCAATTTTTCTACTCTGATACCATCTATGACATCCCATATGCTAATTAAGGTAAATGGGTGTCAGATACAGATTCAGAATAATGAGTGCATGATAAATTTTATGCAGTAGAATAATTAATATAAATCCCTTACAAATATATAACTGAGGCCTGAAGTGGTTATAAAATACAAATAGAAAAACAAAACACAAAATAATGCCACTTCTTTCATTATGCTATTGGACTCATTAGAGTGCGGAAACAATCATGCACTCAAATTTTATGGATCGACGGGATCCTCATAGACTTCCAAGAGTAGGTCAACTTACGGTTCCTCATTTTCTTCTTCATCTGCGAGAAATGGGAAAAGTGAGTTCCATATGCTCAGTAAGAAAAACAGTATTAAATTAACATAGTAAGGTTTTAAAAGTGAATTATTTTAACTTAAAAGTTTATTTTTTAAACACCTCGTACATCGATCTTATATTATGAAAATAATTTATTTATTAAGAAAACAATACACTAATATGAACAAATCAAGCATATATCATGTAAGATAATAGAGGAAATCAAATAAATCGTGAAATGCTCAACTTTTCATGTCATACTTCGTGTGAAGTCGTTACAACTTCCATCTTTGAAAGCAAATATAGATTTTCAACTACCCAAGTGGAATGACCAGATCAGATACAGATATGGCAATTTGTTTAGGTCCATTTCTAGCTAGCCAAACCATGGTACGATCCACGACCACAACCGTACCAACCATAATGACCTTATCAGATATCTACAGTCACGATAATACTTAGCAAATGGTGACCTCTAATAGATATTCGTGTTACCACTCTCGTTAGAGAGTACACCATCATCCACTGGGAGAGGTCCTCTTATGTCTTTCCAGACCAGATGGGGGAGGAAAAAACATACACCTCTCAGAGATAAAAAGCCTAACGAGACACTTGATGGAATATGTATGTCAATACAGATATATATATTGGACCATTCACGCTTCATTCCATTTTTTTCTTTTTTTTTATTTTTACCAATAAATAAAATTAAATGCAAATTAAATAAAATTAAATAGAAGCAAAATAATTAAAAATCAACTAGATTTATGAATTACGATAAATAATATGCGGTGTAATTTAAATAAGTTTAATGCAGCTAAAGGCCTAATCAATTGAGGTTCCAAATTAATTAAGCACAATAATGAGCGGGGTGTTACAGGAACCATAGTCATCCTAGATGCCAGCACCTCTAGGATGATTATGAGTCCTATGGAAACAATAGTGAAGTTGATAGAATAGAGGTTCGGAGGGAAGATGGTGACATCAGATCCATCAAGATACATATACTGTCGTTGAGAGGCAAGAATGATGTAGAGACCTTCCTTGAGTTGGAATAGAAGGTAGAGTTGATCTTTGACTACCACAACTATAGTGAACCTAAGAAAGTGAAGCTAGCAACAGTTGAGTTCACAGATTATGCATTTATTTTGTGCGATGAACTGATCGCCCTTATGAGAAGAAACAGAGATCAACCTGTATACACCTGGAGAGATATGAAGTCTATCATAAGAAAATTGTTTGTTCCATCTTATTATGATAGGAAATTATACCAGAAGCTCCAACAATTGACCCAAGAATCCATGTACGTGAAAGACTACCACAAAGATATAGAGACGGCAATGATTAGGGCCAAAGTTTATGAGAGTCCAAAAGCCACCATGGCTAGATTTTTGAGTGGTCTAAATAAGGAGATTGTCAATGTTGTGGAGCTACATCACTATATAGATCTAGAAGAAATGGTGAACATGGCTATGAAGATTGAGAGGCAACTGAAGAACAGGGATTCCTCTAGAGGAAATTACTAGTCATTGCCTCAATATAGTTCTAAACAGTCCAAAAGGGAAGAGAGGAAGAGGTTTAAAGAAAGGAGGGACAAGTCCAACTCTACTGAATCTAAAGATACCCGAAACTAGTTATTACTACTCAAAAACAAAGTTCTATTAAGTATTTTAGGTGTCTTGGAGTTGGACACATAACCTCCCAATGCTCCAACAAAAAGATCATGTTATTACGTGATGATGGAGAGATAAAGAGTGTCAGTGAGTACAATAATGATGATGATAGCAAAAGATCACTAGATGATTGTGAAGACAGTTTAACAACCCCAGTGCAAGGTGAGATCTTAGTTGTTAGGAGAGCACTAAGTATGCAATCAAATGAAACGAATAATGATTAAAGAGAAAATATCTTCCACACTAGATGCCATGTGAATAGGAAGGTATTCCGTTTGATCATAGATTTGGGCAATTATGCCAATGTTGCCAGTACATTGCTAGTTGACATGTTAGGATTGTCATGCACTAAACATCCTAATCCTTATTTAATATATTGGCTCAATGAGTGTGGAGAGTCAAAGTAAACAATCAAGTCAAAATTCCCTTCTCCATAGACAAGTATAAAAATAAGGTAGTTGTAACACCCTGAATCTTTGCACTTTAGTGTATGGTCAAAATTCTACTAATTTAGGCTAATAGCTATTTTAAATTTTTCTTGGTAATTAATTTATTTGTATTTTAAATTATTAATATTTCTGTATTTTAATTTTTCCCACGTTTTATGTGATTAAATTTAATTTGTTTATTTAAAATATTTAAATTTGATTTTATCTTTAATTTATAATTATGAATTTTCAAAAAATAAAAAATAAAATAAATTAAGAGGTGGAAAAGAGAGAAAAAAAAGAAAAGAAATAAAAGAAAGTAAATAAAGAAAAGAAAAGAAAACCAAAAAGAGGAGAAGCCCTGTACCCCTATGCCTCGCCCATGCCTTGTGGGTCGCACGGTCAACCATTCCTCACCCACTCCTTGCCCACCTCTCAACCACCAACTTGGATGCTTGCCATGTCGTGCATATCCAAGCCTTCTCCATGCCTATTTAAAGGCTCTCTTCTTCCTCATTTCCCACACTTTATTTCTTTTTCCATTTTCACCTTCTATAGAGAGATTTTAGAGCAAGAAAGAGAATTTTTAAAGAGAGAAAGAAGGAAAAAAGGAGAAAATGTAGGATTTTTAAGAGCTTGTTTAAGGATTACTAAGCCCTTTCATCCATTTCCATTTTCTCTTCTTCCTAATTCAATTTTTTTTGGAGAGAGAAAGTGAAGTTCTATATAAAAAAGGAAAGAAGAAGCTCGTAGGAGTCACTGAGGGAGTCCTAGATGCAAAGTACCCTTCTATTTTACTTTTAAAAGCCCGGTTACTCGCCAAATATCTTTAAGGGATTTATATTTATGTTTACACCTCTAAGTACTATTTTTAGATAAATTAACTAAACTATGATGATGCATGATATTTTTTGCTATCTTATCTAATTTTAAAAGTATGTGTATTATTGTATTACGTTATGTTGATCTATCTTATATTCATTGAATCTGGTTGTCATGGGCCTTCTGCCGAGGTAAGTGGAAGGAACAAATAAGTTCGATACATGTGGATTGTGAATTGACATGAAGTAAGAAAAAGGGAAAGGACTTAAAAATCCGTTATATTGTTATCTCTAAGGGGTTTCGGTCTCTGTTTCTGCTTCTATTTTTGAATATGAATCTGCTGGTGAATCACTCTATGTGAATGACGAGCGTTCCCTCTGATGAGAGCAAATTCGCAAAACTATAGGTAGGGGCCACAGTGGCGACATATTACTGTGGTCATAGATCCCACCCTTATATTGGTTTGGTAAACCAAAATGTGTTGAGGCTTAGCACACCAAAACATGCTTATATGAAACGAAATGACATCATTTATAGTGGTAGTTGAGAATCCCTTCTGCCCTCAGTAGATATGTGTCGGAATAGTTTAGCACCAAGAAATGGTTAAAAACATAAACATATTATTGTTTCTTATGTTGTGTTTTTAATTGAAAACATGATTCTGCTTATATTTTGTAGATTCTTTCTCTATTTAGTAATGTTTAAAAACTTTTATGATTTAATCTATCTCTACAAATTGTTGCTCTGTTTGATATGTTTAAAGGGTTTTCGTAAAAGAATAAATGGTTTCTAAATGTTTAAATCTATCCTTTGGCAATGGATCTCCAAAGTATGTTATTATTGGGTAAGCATGTTCCTTTAAGGCTAATAACTTTTAATACCTTAGCAATATAATTTTAATACTGTTTTTCTTATTGAATTTCATGTAACTCACCCTTTCCATGATGGGACCTCCTAGATCATGATAGTGATGAGTCACATGCATTATTACCCCTTAAAGCTTACTTTGATCCTTCCTTGGATCTCTAAAGTATTTATGAGTGCGTATTTTTTATGCGCTCTGATGAACATTAATTTTATGATTAAGAAATTTTGTGTACATTCCTATTCGATGACCCTTGTTGGCCTTGGTTGTATAAACGCTTATCCTATAATTTGATTGTAAGGGATTTAAAGTTTAACTTCATATATTTTTCTATTGCACTAATATCTGTTTCTATTATCAAGCACCTTTATACCTTACCAATCATTTGAGATGTTACAATTGGCATCAGAGTATGATTCCTCGAAAAATCCCTTACAATAGAGCCTATAGTTAGAATTAGAGAAAACCTTAAAAAATTCTTAGAAATAAAAATGACATTTTTTTAGTCATCAGGCTTGTTGTCTCCCTTTTGAACGATTAATGACTCGAGGAATACCATCTGTATAACGTCTCGAGGCCTAGGACATCTCCAACCCAGGCTGAGTTCACAAAATTATTCTGAGCCATTCAGGGTTTAACCATTGGTGTTGGTCATAACCGAAACCAGCCACCCCTTGCCAATGATTTTTGTCATATAGATAGAACCATTTCACAAAAATATCTATGATGTTAGGAGACTAAACCCTACTTTCTTTTATGGTTGACCCAATCCCTTGGTCGCAGAAACTTGGATTCTGCAAATAGAAAAGCCTTTTCTTTTCCATTTTAGACCTAACTGAGGAAAATTTAAGGACCTATGCTAAGGACATATGATAGTTAACCAAGTATGCTACTAGGTTTATTTAATTTTCCCAATATTCCCCTATAAGAGTGATCATTTATTGGGGATTGACAATATTTAACATTGAGGAGATGGAAGTAATTGTCGAATGTAGCCAATCTTAGCAAGACCTTCGATGGGCCCCAGTACCAAAGGATCCTAATAAATCTTGAAAATAAAGAATTTCATCATTAGATACCCTAGAGGAACTCGATTAATGGTTGAGATTTTGGGAGTCACCCAAACTTTGACAAGTTGTGAGGATAATATATTACCTTTACGGAAGCACTATGTTAAGTAAAATAGAGAGTTTTAGAATAGGTTATAGTCAAACCACTTAAGTTTTGAATCTATGAGATTGGAATACAACTTCTTGGTGAATGAACCTTAATTTGGGTGTATTTAGAAGAAAAGTAACCAACCTAAGAGAACTTCTATAAGCACGAGATTGGACCTCCAAGAGAAAGTGAGGAGTTGTGATGGTATGTGTGAGAGTTAAATAACCATTATATTCGAGGTTGGTAGTATAACGAGTTTAGACAAATTCTTAATAAATCCATCACCCTTTTGGAGATAGAAAATAGATGACCCACTTTGGACGCATCCTCATTTTCTCATTCAGGAAAGACCTTAAATTTTTCCCAAGCGTTAAAACAATATGTTCGAGATATGTTCAACCATGCTTAGAAAAAAATGTATATATATACATATGATAAAGAAAAATGCAATCTTAGATCCAATATCCTAGGAGATCAACTATTAGGATGCCATAAATTAACATCCCTAAAAATAAAATTTTAAAAATACAAGTACTACTATTAACAAATTTAGTGATCTAAATTAACCCAAACCTTCAGTAGTCATTAGCCATAACGATCTATTCCCAACTCATAATCGAACTTCTAAAGAAAATAGAATACCTGACTAGGATTCTTTAAAAGGGACCTTACTTCTCCTAAATTAAATACTTAACGAGAGTATTCCTGACAACATTTTCTAACAATAAGGCCCTTGGTGTGACAACCTATGCATATCTTCTCCTCACTCCTAAGTTGGAATGTAAAAGTACATGTTATACAAATAAATCAAGATAGATTCTCTAAGTAGACACAATGAAAACTAAGGATTAAATACATAAAGAATACTTCTTTAAATTGATAAGCATAACATAGTAATATGACAAACTCACAAATTATAGGACCATGCCTAAGGATAAGTCATTCGAAGACTTGAGAGGCGAAGGATGTAGTATATAGCCTGGAAAGATTGAAATAGGTAGAGAATATAATCAACCTTAATTAAGTTATTATTTGACCCTTTGATCAAGGACTCATAACAATCATCAGTAAAAAATATGAATCACTAAGAATTACTAATACAAATTGTGGACTCCATAACTTGCAATGGAAATTTCAGAAGACCTTAGAGAAAACAAAATTAAAGATTGAGGTAATTTAAAGATTATTTAAATCTTGGTGAATTTATAGGGACGATATGATTCAGCTGTAAGAGACCTAGTAGGATATTGACATGACTAAAGAAAAGTGAAAAAAAATCTTAAAAACCTTTATTAATATATCATATCAAGTCCATAGATAATACTTTGGGGTCCAAAAAAAATTTTCACACCAAACATAGTTCTAAATTCTAAACCTTTAAAGACAACATGTATATGGGTGTAATTAGAGAGTATATAGGGAACATATTCCACATAATTCCTCACTAATACTCAAAAGTTAAAAAATAAATGAAATAACTTGGAAGCATGAATTACGGGAGACCCTAAATTTAGTGTGACATCGAGGCTGTTTAGGTAACCGAATATAATGGTTATGAAAAATAGAGGATATGACATGCTATTAAGAGACTGAAAATGTACATAGCATTGAGGCTACTTAGATAATTAAGAATTTATCATTGGGATGAAGTTAAGATATGATATATATGGTCACTAAGAAATTCTTAGGATGATGACTAAACTAGGAATGATGTTCCCAAGTCATGTCAGATAGAGATAACAATCATATACACTATAACAGTGAGATGTTAAGCCTTGATGCATTTAGAATAATGATAGTCCTAGATGGAAATAAGATATTTTATATTCCAAATGGTTACGTATTAGCTTTCAGAAGATGAAAAAGCAATGATTTAGATAAGACACATGAAATTTTGGGAGATTGTAAACATACCATGTCATTGAGGTTCCTTAGGTAATTGAAATTTATTCTTGTTGTGAAGTTAAGATAAGATACATATTGTTGAGAAATTCTTAAAATGATAGAAAAAATAAGAATTATATTCTCAAACATATGGGTTAATCATGATAGCTGCATATAATATAGATGAGCAGACACTAGACTATAAGGAGTTTTGAAGAGCACGATAGTCCAGGATGGTAACCCTTTTACCATATCAAATATCCCTAAAGAAACTATAACAAAATATAAACAATCCCTAAGTATTAATTTTTGAAAGACACCCTCCTATCAATTATCCCTTAGGTGAGTTAGAAAAGAACAAATGTGGGACAATTTTCCTGAATTATTTTAAAAACTTTTTCAAATTGAAAGGACCAAATTTTTATGAGGTTGGGGGGATTGTAGTACCCTAAATCTTTGCGCTTTAGCATATGGTCAAAATTCTATTAATTTGGGCCTAATGACCATTTTAAATTTTTATAGGTAATTAATTTCTTTGTATTTTAAATTATTAATATTTTTGCATTTTAATTTTTACAATGTTTTATTTTATCAAAATTTGTATTTGTTTATTTAAAATATTTAAATTTGAATTTATCTTTAATTTATAATAATGAATTGTCAAAAAGATAAAATAAAATAAATTAAGAAGTGCAAAAGAGAGAAAAGAAAAAAAAGAAAGAAAAGAAAAAAAAAGAAAAACCATAAAGAGGAAAAGCCCCATACCCCATAGTCACCATAGTCAGTAACTCCTCACACACCTCTCAACAACGCACTTGGACGTTTGCCATGTGAGACACATCCAAGCCTTCTGCATGCCTATTTTAAAGGCTTTCTTTTTTCTCATTTTCCACGCTTCATTTCTTCTTCCATTTTCCCTTTCTAGAGAGAGATTTTAGAGTGAGAAAAAAGAAATTTTAGAGAGAGAAAAAAAAAAGAAAGAACGAGACAAAGTAGGACTTTAAGAGCTTGTTCAAGGATTACTAGAAGCACTTTCATCCACTTCCATTTTCCCTTCTTCCTACATCAATTTTTAGAGAGAGAAAGTGAAAATCTAGGGAGAGAAAGCAAAGTTTTAGAGAGAGAAAGCAAGGAAGAACCCCATAGGAGTCACTGAGGGAGTCCTAGACGCAAAGTATCCTTCCATTCCACTTTTAGAAGCCTGGTTACTCGCCAAGTATTTGTAAGAGATCTTGTATTTCTGCTTACAACTCTAAGTGCTCTTTTTAGATAAATTAACTATACTATAATGATGGATGATATTTTTTGCTCTAAGTGAAAACTTGGAGTAACTCTTTAAGCTTCTTTGCCTTTGATCTTGTTATAGGTCTGCTAAAACTTTTCAGGTTTGGAACTCTATTTGTGTTTACGTTATTTGAAATTTGCTCCAAGTCACCTTTTGATGCTCTTTGAGTATCTTGAGTGTTTTTAGCCTTATTTTCATCATTCCCGGGATTGTCATACCAAATAGACCAGCCTATAGGAATAATCCTGAGGAGACCAAAGAGCTTCAAAGGCAAGTGGAGGAGCTCTTACAAAAAAGGCACATTCGAGAAAGTTTAAGCCCATGCACAATGCCCGTCTTATTAGTACCGAAAAAAAATGGTAGTTGGCGTATGTGTGTTAATTGTAGAGCGGTAAACAAAATAACAGTAAAGTATCGACACCCAATTCCTCGACTTGATGATATGTTAGATGAGTTGCATGATACTTGTGTATTTTCTAAAATTGATCTTAAAAGTGGTTATCACCAAATAAGAATGAAACCAGAGGATGAATGAAAAACTGCTTTTAAAATAAAACAAGGGTTATATGAGTGGTTGGTTATGCCATTTGGCTTAACTAATGTGCCAAGTACTTTCATGCATTTAATGAACCATGTTTTACGTGAATTTATTGGAAAGTTTGTAGTTGTCTACTTCGATGACATTCTTGTGTATAGCAAATCTATTGATGAGCATGTCATGAATTTGAGGCAAGTGTTTGACACATTATGCAAATTTCAACTATATGCTAACATGAAGAAATGTACATTTTGCATTGATCGCATCATTTTCTTAGGATATGTCGTGAGTCCAAAAGGAATTGAGATACATAGTGAAAAGGTAAAGGCTATTCAAGAGTGGCCGACACTTAAAAGTGTAGTGAGGTGCGTAGTTTTCATGGTTTTGCAAGTTTCTATAGGAGATTTGTAAAAGATTTTAGCACCATTGCTGCCCCTTTAACCGAAATCATGAAAAAAGATAACGGGTTTATCTGGAAAAAAGAACAAGAATATGCATTTTTCTTATTGAAAGAAAAGTTATGTAATGCGCCTTTATTAACATTGCCTAATTTTGATTCAACTTTTGAAATTAAATGTGATGCCTCTGGGCTTGGGATAGGTGATGTTCTTATGCAGGATAAAAGACCCATTACTTACTTCAGTGAGAAGCTCAATGCTGCACAATTGAATTATTCCACCTATGACAAAGAGTTTTATGCTTTGGTAAGAGCATTAGAGACATGGTAGCATTATTTGTTAACAAAAGAATTTGTGATTCACACCGATCATGAGTCTTTGAGGCATTTGAAAGGGCAAGGAAAGCTTAATATACAACATGCAAAATGGGTGGAATTCATAGAGTCCTTTCCATAAGTGATCCAATATAAACAAGGAAAAGAAAATGTGGTAGTTGATGCGCTTTCAAGAAGTTACAGTCTTATCTCTATTCTTTCTATAAAGTTGTAGGAATTTGAGCATTTCAAAGAATTATATGTGCATGATAGTAATTTTTCAAATGTTTATGTGGCTTTTGAACATGCGGCATTTCAAGACTTTTATAGGTATGATGGTTTTCTATTTAAAAAGAGAAAATTACGTGTGCCTAATAGTTCTATTAGGGAGTTGCTTGTTTATGAAGCACATAGTGATGGTTTAATGGGACATTTTAGGATTGACAAAACTTTGAGCATTTTACATGAACATTTCTTTTTGCCTAATATGCGCAATATGTTGAAAAAATTTGTGCACAGTGCATCTCATATAGGCAAGCTAAGTCAAGAGTTCAACCACATGGATTATATATGCCACTACCCATTTCTACACATCCTTGGGTTGATATTTCTATGGACTTTTTGTTGGGTTTGCCTAGGACTAAAAAAGGCCGAGACTCAATATTTGTTGTTGTTGATCGTTTTTCTAAAATAGCACACTTCACACCATATCACAAAACAGATGATGCCACACACAGTGAATTTGTTTTTCCACGAAGTTATTAGAATACATGGCATTCCTAAAACCATTGTGTCCGATAGGGATGTTAAGTTTTTAAGCCACTTTTGGCGAATTTTGTGGTCCAAACTTAGGACCAAACTTTTATTTTCTACTACTTCACATCCACAAACGGATGGTCAAACTGAAGTAGTAAATAGAACACTTGGTATATTATTACGTACTTTAATTGGAATGAATGTTAAAACTTGGGAAGATATGCTACCATTTATTGAATTTGCTTATAATCGGAGTATACATTATTCTATTGGGTTTTCTCCTTTCGAAATTATGTAGGGTTTTAATCCCTTAACTCCATTTGATTTGTTGCCTATTCCTATAAGTGACAATTCTAATTTAAATGGACATAAGAAAGCAAAAATGGTTAAAGCAATTCATGAAAAAGCAAGACAGAACATTGAAAAGAAATTTGAACAAGTAGTATCCCATGTCAATAAAGGAAGACGCAAGATTTCATTTGAACCCGGAGATTGGGTGTGGGTTCATTTGCGCAAGGAACGATTTCCATCAAAATAGAAATCTAAGTTGGATGCTCGTGGGGATGGTCAATTTCAAATCATAGCCAAAATCAATGAAAATGCCTGCAAAGTGGACCTACCAGGTGAGTATAGTGTTTTGGCTACATTTAACATATATGATTTATCCCCTTTTGAAATTGATGCGGGAATTGATTCGAGGACGAATCCTTTTGAGGGGAGGGAAAATGATGCAAACAAGGCTGAAAACACTCAAGATACTCAAAGAGCATCAAAAGGTGACTTGGAGCAAATTTCAAATGACGTAAACACAAATAGAGTTCTAAATCTAGAAAGTTTCAGCAGACAAGTAACAAGATCAAAGACAAAGAAGCTTAAAGAGTTGCTCCAAGTTTTCACGCAAAAACATGTGGATGATGGGCTGGTCAATTGTGGAAAGTTCAAATATGAGCTTTTTGAATAACCTAAATTCATAACTTTAATTGGGTTTAAATGATTTGGAATAATTTGGGCTCGTTTGAGTCTTATTGGTAATGGGTGAATAAGCCTCGTGTATAGACTGGATTAGTTGAGTTGTTTTAAGTATTTTGGATTGTTTTATTTTAGTTTGAGTTAATTAAACCCATATAATCAAGTGTAACTCATTTGGGCTTAAGTCTTGTCTTAGTGTTATTACAAGAATGAACCCATAACCAAATGGTGCCACAAACAATTAGTGGTGTTGGTTAAGAAGATTGGAGTTACAAGGAGTTACATAATAATTACATGCCTATAATTAGCCTAGTTATTGTTGGAGTTACAATTGTAATTATCACATAATTAGCCTAGTTATTGTGGGAGTTACAATTATAGTTATTGTGTTGTAACTTATCATTGATTTCTTTAGCTATAAATACTAAAGGAACTCTTCTTTGTAGACATCAAGAGTTGTAGTCAGATATTTCAAAATTGAGTTAAGAGCGTTTTGGCTTTCTTTTCTCTTTATGCACAAGGTGTTGATTTGGAATACAATTGTTATCACTTGTATTTTAATTTTAATTTCCTATTTCAATTGCTTTTGGTGATTGCTTGGATTGGATTCAAGGGATATTATTTATCTTTCTTGGGTTCTATTTAACTTCTACTATTTGGGTGATTGGACAAATTTGATTCTTTTTTATTTGTGATCTAAATTCTGTTCTAGAATGATTGAAGAGTTCTAAGGTTCAAGCAAGGGTCTTGGGGTTCCGCATCATTTTGTGTTTTGATTTTTTAATTATATCCTCTTCTGGCCTCAATTATATGTATGTAATTTGAACTCATATATATTTGTAAATGATCTGCATTAATTGGTTCTACTGTATAAACTTTTATCATTCACTTGTTCTTTTGTTTCTATATCTGACACTTATTTGCCTTAATTAGCACTTGGGATGTCATAGATGGTATCAGAGTAGAATCACGTAGATCAAAGGTCAAATCCCTTATAATAAGGCTTACGTAGAAGGATCTTTAGAAGTAACTAGGAAGAATAATTCCTCTTATAACAAATTTTAGACCACCAACTCCTGTCTTCCTTTCTTTTGTAGGAATGATACGAGGAAGACCCTCCGTAAAGCGTACTGAACAACCTGAAGCCCTAGATCACCTGACCAGGGCTGAATTTGTCGAACTCTTTCGAGCCATCCAAGGATTGACTGTGGTCGTAGGACAAAATCAAGGCAACCCTTGTACACCTCATGCCCCCGAATACCGAATAGCTGAGAGGACCATTTTCCACAACATAGCAGAGTTTTGAAAGCTTAACCATCACATTTTAAAGGAGGGCTGACCCCTTTCGTAGCTGAAGCCTGGATCCTATAAATAGAGAAGCTTTTCTTTGTCCTAGACTTGACTGAGGAATAGAAAGTTTTCCTAGCAGCTTTTATACAAAATAGTGAAGCCGAACACTGGTAGCGACTCAAGAAGGAGATCCTACCTACACCTATCACTTGGGAAGCTTTCATGGATGCATTATTTGATAACTTCTTTCCTGCCTATGTCTGAGAAAAGAAGGATGATGAATTTTAGGACCTTCGTCAAAGAAATATGACTATTGCCCAGTATGCAGCTTGTTTTGTCCAACTGTTTAGGTTTACCCTTCTAATGGTTATTCTCGAAAGCCAAAAAGGCAGGAAGTTTTCAAAAAGCCTTCGTGCTGACATCTATGATTGGGTCACGACGCTAAGACCCAGCTCTTATGTAAAGGTGCTAGAACATGCTCAGTTGGCTGAAGACCTCATCTCGGTCAAGCACTAATACATTGCTCAAAACTGTACCCAACATCAACCCCAACAGCTTAGGAGAAGACTGCCTAATCCAGTAAGTAGCCACCATGATAAATGAACTAGAGTTGTTATTTCCACTGCCTTGCCTCCACCCACAGTTCAACCTGCCTAACCTAATCAACTCTGTTAGCATTGTGGTCGCTCGCATGGTGACTTGCCTTGTCGGCGTATCAATCACGTCTGCTATCAGTGCAAAAGCACCCAACATCTGATAAAATACTGCCTCCAGTGACCAAAAGACGTGGCTAAGCCTGTAGCTCAGGGTCGCATGTACCCCCTAAATGAACCCAATGCTCTCCCCACTGATGTTCTCATCTAGGGTATGTTTTCTATCTATGATACTCTACCAAGGCTTTGATTGATACAGGTGCTACTCACTCTTTTATTTCCTGTGCATTTGCTGGTAATCTTGATTTTAGGCAAGAACCTTTAGCAAAAACATTGACGGTAGAAAATTCTTCTAGGGGATTATTAGAAGCTCACTGTGTATAAAGATTATAAAATAAAAGCTTCAAGAATATAAGTATTTGTGAATCTAATGCTATTAGATTTTGCAGGATTTGATGTAATATTAAGAATGGACTGGTTACAGAAGTACAAAGTAATAATCGATTATGAAAGTAAAAATGTAACTTTATGGTCTCCGAAAAAGAAATAAAATTATTGTTATTATTTTTCCTAAAAATTGAATAAATGGAAATATGGGTGTTAATCCTACAGTGTGTTCTATACCAATTGTTTGCAACTTTTTTGATGTCTTTCCCATCGAACTTCCTAGTCTGCCTCCTCACAAGAAGTAGAGTTTTTAATTGAGTTGTTGCCCAGAACTTAGCCAATTTCAAAGCCCACCTATTGTATGAGTCGAACTGAGCTAATAGATCTGGAACATCAGCTTTCTGAACTTACTACCCGAAAGTTTATCCAATATCGTTTGTTGGGGCGCTCTAATGTCGTTTGTGAAAAAGAAAGATGATTCTATCAAACTCTGTGTGGATTACTGGGAACTTAATCGAGTGACACCTTACCTCAAATCAATGACCTATTTGATCAATTGCAAGGAGCCACGATCTTCTCTAACATTGACCTCAAGATGGGATACCACCAGCTGAGAGTTAAAGAAGAAGGTATTTTGAAGACTGTTTTTTTATGCAGGTACAGTTTTAATGAGTTTAGGGTAATGTTATTCAGGTTAACCAATGCTCCTGCAGCCTTCATGGATCTCATGAATAGAGTTTTTTGGTATGCACTAAATTAGTATGTCATCTTATTTATTGATGACATCTTAGTGTACTCCAAGAGCTTGGGGGAACATGCAGTGCACTTGACTGGAGTGTTAAAGACCCTTTACTAGAACAAACTGTATGCTAAACTTAGCAAATGCTCCTTCTGATTGGATCAAGTTTTCTTTCTTGGTCATATAATTTCGAG
>NW_019014692.1:1518496-1531707 GCF_000150535.2 Carica papaya | reverse complement strand
TAATTCGTGTTTATCATTAAAAAAAATTATATATATCAAAAATACCAAAAATATCCCAATTACACCCCATAATGCAATTGGCACGTTTCATTTTGCATCACAAAAGCAGAATAACCACCTAACTAGTGACTGGAAATCCTTTGATAAATCGAAGGCAAAGTATGTTACCTAACTGGTGTGAGTGAAAACTTTTGTTTTCATTCTGCGCACTATCCACTTTTAATTTTCGAATTGCATTTCTATAATTCTGAATTAACGTTGCATGAAGAAAACTTGACCAATCATAGAGCGTAACCGACAAATTTGGGGTAGTATAGGTAAATAGACCTTTTGATTATATGTATCGAGATTGATCGGATCCCTACGCGTCAATCCGTCTTGTCAATCTTTGTGATCTATGTTTCTATTTTTTTATTTTACGTTTATTCCACTACATAATAAAGTGACTAATCGATACTAGTTGCTTAACACACAAGAGGCACAATGTTCCTTTTTTTGTGTGCTTGTTTCTAAACTTCTGTAGAAATCAGAATCTTTTAAGGTTCCTTATTATGTCTTAAGGACTAACGTACAGACCTGATTCAAGTGATTATGATTCCGAATGCTCAACTGGACCGACGAAGCTATTAATTAAGGGATTGCGAGGTAAACACGAGCGAAGGTGAGGGAGCGATATTTGTTTCACTAACTCTTGTCTTTGTAGGAACTCCGTAATATCTCACTAAAGCGTCAACAGCCGATCAACCACCTTAGAAGAAAGAGTCATGGACATGTTCATCCAGTTAAATATCCAATTAGGAAATATGGCCGCCCGTATGGATTGCTATGAATAAGGCGAGCACCACAACCACGCCCAATTCCAAATAGTGTTCAACGAGATAGGATCATGTGGTGACGATGTTGGTGACAGACAGAGAGGCTGTCGTGAAGAGACGTATGGAGACCTCCATGACTTCAAGTTATAGATACTAGCCTTTCAAAGGAAGAATGACCCTTAAGCCTACCTCGAGTGGGAATAGAAGGTCGATCGCATTTTCAACTACCACAACTATAGTGAAGAGAAAAAGCTTAAGTTGGCCACCCTTGAGTTTACCGACTTTGCCTTAGTATGGTGGGATTAATTAGCCCTTCTCTGAGAACGAGATAAAGACTTGCCAATCACCACATGGAGAGAATTGAGATCTATCATGAGAAAGTAGTTTGTACAAGCTCACTTTGACAGGGACATGAATATGAAATTACAATGCCTGACCCAGGGTTCTAAGTCAATGGAAGAATACTATAAGAAAATGGAGATAACTATGATTAGGGTTCGAGTTGACAAACGGCTGGAAACCACCATGGCTCGTTTCTTGGAAGGCCTAAACAAGGATATCACCAACATCATTGAACTCCATAACTATGTCGATTTGGACAAGATGGTCCACAAGGCCACCAAGATTGAAAAACAATTGAAGAATAGAGTAACTAATGTGGGATATATTAGTAATGTTCCCTAGGGAAGCCAAAGATGGGCTCAAAGGGATGAAGGTAAGAAAGTGGATGACAGTAAGGGAAAACAACCTGCTGGCAATCAAATAATTAATCTTAAGGCACTAACCACCTGCCAGAGCATTGTTAAATGTGTCAAGTGCTTAGGAGTGGGGCATATTACATCCTAACATCCTAATCAACCTGCCATGATTATCCAAGATGATGGAGATATTGTCAATGACCATGAAAGCAGTAATGAGTAGGAAGATCTACTGCTAGTGGACACAGAGAGTATAACTCAACCGGTACAGGGAGATGTGTTTGTGGCTCAACGAGCAGTAAACATACAACTTAAGCTTGAAGGCAACAGTCAAAGAGAAGCTATTTTTCACTCCAGATGATTGGTTAACAGGAAGGTCTGTAGTGTGATAGTTGACGGAGGTAGTTGTACTAATGTTGCTAGTACCTTACTGGTGGATCAGGTAGGGTTGACTTGCAAACAACATCCTATTACCTACAAATTGCACTGGTTAGATGACAACAAAGAGATTGATGTCACTCAGCAAATACGTTCCCCATTCTCTATTGGTGACTACATGGATGAGATACTATGTGATATAGTTCCCATGCAAGCAGAACACTTGTTGTTAGGAAGACCCTAACAATATGACTGATATGTCAGCCATATCGATGAAAGGAATCAGTATTCTATCCAAATGAGTAACTGTATCCATGTTTTAACATCTTTGTAAAAAAGGGATGCTTATGAGGATCAATTGAAAATTAAAAAGTCATACGAGGAGTTTACTAAGAGAGAGGCAAAGAAGGACCATAATCTGGATATGGACAAAAGTTGTTTCTTCATCCAAGAATAGGCCGAGCACCCCGCCAGATGTCTAGTAAATTCTCTATCCTCATTGAACTTAGATGAAAAGTTTATAATCATTATATATTCAAGGACAAATCCTATCGAAGAAGGGGAGCATGATGCGATACCCATTGAAGACAAACCTAAACTAGAGGAATGCAAGAAGTGGGCAAGTACTAATGAGCTTCCAAAAAATGAAAGAAAGCAATTGCGAGGTAATAATACTCTAAGCTACTCTATTCCCAATCAAGTATCAAACAGTGAGGCCGAATCCACTAAACAGAGTTCCCAACGTAGGAAGAAATGACACCAGAAGGTGGCATAATGAAGGATAACGAGTCTTACTGCTAATGAATGGCTCGGCCCAAAAGTCCAAGCCCTAGAAGAAAGCCCGAATATAGTCTGGGTTTAGGTACTCGTAGGGTCAACATGTGTTGCAATGCACATACAGGATACTTGGCCCACATACCCATTGGTGTTCTAAGATCTTATAGTGAAGCAGTCAAGGCAACCTTACACTTTGCAGGAAAATCAGAGTCATGTAACTTTCTCGACGTAGAGATTTAGAGGTCCACATGCAAGTTGTATTTGATCCTCCCCATACCCTCCCACATCAAATTCTAACACAAAATCTATAAAAATATATATCTAGGGTGTTGTAGGTATAGGTAAAAGCATATAAAGACTATGAGGTAAAACACTAGATTTGGCCTACCTATATGCAATGCACTGACTACATATGCATCCAACATCATTCATGTTATACTAATAAAAATGTTCATACAGGATTTCTAGAGTTTTTATTACCCCAAAATGTCTCATGAGTCCCCCACTAAGTGCTTTGCGTATTAGCAATTCCCTGACTGAACAACTTGGAACACATAGTTTCCCTTCCTTAAGAAGGAAACCATCATATCTATGATACTTTTGGAATGCATAATACTCACACATATGATAAATAAAGGAGAAATTCTTATCATCTGCATAGATCTCTTTGATATGTTCAAAGTCTACAAACTTAGAGCTCCAAGTGGTAATTAAAGTGTACCTTTGAGATAATGCATCAACAACAATACTATCCGTACCCTATTTATACTTGATGACATAGGGAAAAGACTCTATGAACTTTAACCACTTACCGTGTTGACGGTTGAATTTACCTTGGCCTTTTAGACGTTTCAAGGATTTTGATTGATGTGAATTACAAATTCTTTTTGTAGTAGATAGTGTTGTCACACTTCCAATGACCTTACCAAAGCATATAACTCGTTATCATAGGTTGAGCAATTTAATGGGGCGTCATTAAGCTTTTCGTTGAGTAGGCTACTAGGTGCTCCTCTTGCATGGGAACTGCTCCTATACTTACCCCTGAGGCATCACATTCAAGCTCAAACATTTTATTAAAATAAGGTAAAGCAAGAATAGGTGTAGAATATAATTTTTCCTTTAACAAGGTAAAAATAGCTTCTTATTTTTTAGTCAATGCAAACTTCACGTCCTTTTTGACCAACTCATTTAGGGGTGTTGTGATGGAATTGAAATCCTTAACAAACCTACAGTAGAAGCTAGCTAACCCATGGAAACTTCTTACCTCACTGGTAGTTGTTAGCATAAGCTAATCTTTAATGGCTTTTACTTTTTCTTCGTTTACCTCAAGCCTTGAACATTTATCACAAACTATAAAAAGATCAATTTATCACTTGAAAAGGTGTATTTTTTGGCATTGGCATATAATCGTTCCTTCCTAAGAACCTCAAGGACAAAACTAATATGTTGGAGGTGATCTTTTAAGTTTTTGCTATAGATTAGAATATCATCAAAGCATACCACAACAACCTTCCTAAGAAATGGTCGTAAGACATAGTTCATTAGCCTTATGAAGGTATTAAGGGCATTGGAAAGACAAAAGAGCATTGCTAACCATTCATATATGCCATACTTTATCTTAAAGGAAGTTTTATATTCATCTATTCCATTCATCCTAATTTAGTGATAACTACTCTTAAGGTCTATTTTGGTGAAGACGGTGGCTCCATTAAGTTCATCAAACATATTATCTCACCTAGGAATAAAGTTCTTATATTTTATCGTTATTTTGTTGATGACTCTATAGTTAACACACATCCTCTAAGAGCCATCCTTTTTGGGTACTAGTAAGACAGGAACAACATAGGGGCTCAAGCTTTCACTAACATGTCCCTTTTCTAACAACTCCTCCACTTGCCGTTAAAAGTCTTTTGTTTTCTTTGGTTACTTTGATAAGTGAGCTAGTTAGGAATTGTGTCTCTAGGGATAAAATTAGTCTGGTGTTCGATCCCTCAAATAGGTGGAAGACCATCCAGAATCTCCTTCGAAAGGACATCCTCGAATTCCTACAAAAGAGAGAAAACATCGCTTGACAAAGATAGGTCAAGGTTAGATAAGGTTGATAACTTCAAATAAACCTCCCTGTATCAAAGTATGACTAGGCGTTTCCTCTCACAGATCACTCGCCTCACCTCTCTTTATCTCATATAAAGACTCTATTTTTTTTCTCTCTCTCACTCTCTCTCAATGTGCCTCTTTTATTTTTATTTTGGGCCTCTTTTTTGCTCAGTAGACAATTTTTTTATTTTCGGCCTCTTTTCTCTCTTTTTTTTCTTTTTTTTTCTTTCTGAATACATATCAAAAGCCATCTTGACATTAATTTGATCTTCGTATACCTCTTGTGGGGATAGAAGTGTAAGAACATGAATCAAATCACCCTTTCGTAATGAATAACGATTGGTGTGACTGTTGTGTTGTACCTGCCTATCAAATTGTCATGATTTTCTATGGTCTACCAAGAATCAAACGACTGGTATGCATAGGCACAACACTACAACAACTTCATTCTTGTGTTTGCCGATAGAAAAGGGTACCACAACTTGCTTGGTAACCTTTACTTTCCCTCACTCATTCAACAAATATAATTAGTAGGGATCGGGATGACTTATGCATGTTAACCTTAATCTTTCCACGAGCAAGGGGTTTGCTACATTGACATAGCTTCATCAATGATCATTCTACACGCCTTGCCATTGACTAGGTAACAGGTGTGGAATATGTTCTCCCTTTGATCATCATCTTTGCTCTTGACTTGTAAGTTGAGAGCTCTTTAGATAATAAGGACATTACTCCAACTCGAAAGACCTCCGATGGATTGAGACATAATGGAGCACCTACAAGGAAATATTAGTGAAAAAAAATCTCTCCCTCACCTTTACTCATGTTTACCTCATAATCTATCATTTTTCAGCTTCTTCTGCCAAGTTGAGTATTCAAAATCGAATTCCACTTAAGTCAAGATCGACATGTTAGTCTTAATGACACAATAAGGAATACTAATGGATCTTATTTCTAGAAGCTAAAAAATAAGTACATAAAAGAAGAATTTGTGGTGCTTTTATTATATGCTAAGTAACTAGAAATAATTAGCTACTTCGATGTATACTGGAATAAAAGCACAATTGAAAGATAGAAACATGGAGCGCGAAGAAGCAATTCTAGAGTTAAAACGTAAGGCATCTAATCGATCCCGATGGATATAACCAGAAGGTTATTCCTAGTTATTCAACCCCAATGATGGGGCTACGCTCTACGACTGATCAAGTTTCCTTATGCAACATTTAAGTAAAGTTCTGAAATGCAAAACAAAATCAAACATGAAGCAAATGGTTTTCACTCACATGAGTGAGTTAATCTTCCTTTGCTTAATACAACAGAATGAAACAAAGGTTTTCACACACATTTAGTAGGTGGGGTAATCTTTTTTTGAAACTTCAAAGGTTTTTACTGCACTGTAGGTGGTTATTCTTTCTTTCTTGGTTGTGAATGCAACAATAGAATGTTAATTTCCTTATGATGCGCAATTGATATATTTTTATACTTTTAATTTTTTTTTGATGGAATAAACAAATAATCACTTAAATTAGCACGAATAGGATGAATTCAAGTGAGATGCAATATGAATTAGCAATAAGTAATTTTAATTGCTAATTTATGCAAAGCGCAATATGCTAAAGCAATAAAAATAGTAGGTTCACTAAGAGCCAAAGCTCTGATATCAAATGATGCCGATGAGGAACAGGGATAGATTATTTTGACTTTTAGAACCTCACTCAACATGATAGTAGAAAACTTGACTACCTAATTTACCCTCTCTACTTGAACTACACTCAACAACATGAATGCAAATTAGTGGTTACTAGGAAAAGATTAAAGAATAAGGAAGGACGTCACAGCTTACTTGATAAGTCAATCTTAATTCCTTGGCTCAACAAGACTTCTGAAACTCTTTACCTTAAAGAGTCTTGAAGAACACTTAAACAAAATTAACAATGGCTAATTAAAAAGAAAATCAAAAGCTTTTAATTTTATTGATTTCTCAAGTTGTGATTACAACCTAAGGATTGAAGTCTTTATATAGAGTTCACTCCTCTAATATGAATAAAAGTAGGATTACATATTCTTACTTGAATACTTAAACTTAATTTGACTAAAACACTATAAAAAATAATAAAAAAATTAAGTTCTTATCTAAACTTAATAAAATAATAAAAAATAATTAAAATAATTACTTAAAAATTCTTCTTTCTTTATCTAAATCTCCATATGCCTTTATCTTCCTTAGACTTTCAATTTGAGCAGAATTTTTCCTTTAATTTTGCACTTTAATCACATATAGATTTTTGTAGAAGTCCTTGCAGCTTGGAATCATAGGAAAATTAGAAAAAAAGGGAGAAAGCGACTTCTAGTTTGGTAGCACGCAAGTGGTGCGCAGGCTTGCTGGTTGCGCATGCTTGACACAGGTAGAAAGTTCCTCATACGCGTGGATGGTTGGGCGTGCGCCTAGTCTCTCCCTCATATATGTGCTCCAATATACAAGTGGTTGGATGTGTGCGTGCACATATGCATGTTCTATGGCATGCGACTATTGTTGACCGCATGCCCCACCTGCTGATTTATGTGAGAAATAATCGCGCATGTGTAGATAATCCATCCCGTTCATGTGGATGCTCACACATGTGCTAAAGGAGGGTCACATGCACAACACATGCTATTTATGGTTCTTCTGGCCGGATACCTTCCTTTGGGCCTTCATTTGGGCTTCACACATGATCTCGTTACTCACCCGTTCTTGGACTAAAAGATTAAACATGTTTTGAAATTTCTTGACCTAGCTTTAAGAAAAAGAGGTTGAAAGAAATATTAAAAATAGCCCACTAAGAGAAAAAACGGCCAAAAATAAAAGAGAAGGTCCAATAAAGGAAAAAGAGGCTGAACAAATATCGTAATTAGTCCACATAGGGTGAAAAGGCCCAAAAGAAAAACAAAAAAGGCCTAGTAAGAGAGATAGAGAGGGTCAAAATAAATAAGAGTCTTTATGTGAGGGAAAGAGAGGTGTGACAAGATATTTTTAAGAAGAAGAACCTAATTGTATTTTGGTACAAAGAAACTTATTTAGTTTTAACTGACCTTAACCCTTCTCTGCCAAGTTTTTTTATTTCTCTCTTGTAAGAATACAAGGATATTTTTCCGAAAGAAATCCCTAATGGTTTACCACCAATCTGAGGGATCAAACATTAGATCAATTTTGTCCCTAGGTCAACCATACTTGATTGCCCTGCCTACCAAAAGAACCCCGAGGAAATAAAGAAGCTTCAAAAGCAGGTAGAGGAATTGTTAGGGAAGGGACATGTTAGAAAAAGTCTGAGTCCTTATGTTGTTCTAGTATTACTAGTCCATAAGAAGGATGGCTCTTGGAGTATGTGTGTTGATTGAAAAGTTGTCAATAAAATCATAGTAAAGTATCAACACCCTATCCCTAGGTTAAATGATATGTTGAATGAGCTTAAGAGCGGATACCAACAAATAAGAATGAAACTTAAAGATGAATGGAAGACTGCCTTTAAAACAAAGTATGGCCTGTATGAGTGGTCAGTAATGCCTTTTAGCCTATCCAATGCCTCTAAAACCTTTATGAGGCTTATGAACCATGTCCTACGATCGTTCTTAGGTAAATTTATTATAGTATACTTTGATAATATTCTGATCGATAGCAAGACCCTAGAGGAGCACCTCAAGTATATTCGGTCTGTTCTTGATGAGTTTAGGAAGGACCAATTATATGCTAATGCCAAAAAATGCACTTTTTGCAATGATAAACTTATATTCGTAGGATTTGTGGTGAGTGCATGAGGCATTGAGATGGATGAGGAGAAAAATATGAAATTAAAGATGGCGTACTGCGACAACAACTAGTGAGATAAAGAGTCTCCATGGGTTGGCAAGCTTCTATTGCAGGTTTGTTAAGGATTTTAGTTCCATTACATCTCCACTGAATGCATTAGTTAAGAAGGACGTAAAGTTTGCATGGACTGAAAACAAGAAGCTGCTTTTACTTTATTAAAAGAAAAGTTGTGTTCCACACCTATTTTTGCTTTACTTGGCTTTAACAAAACTTTTAAGATTGAATGTGATGCTTCAAGTGTAGGTATAGGAGCAATACTCGTGCAATAAAGTCTTATAATAGCCTATTTCAGCAAGAAGCTTAGTGGCGCACCTCTAAATTACTCAACAAACGACAAAGAGTTGTACACTTGAGTAAGATCACTAAAAGTGTGGCAACATTACCTACTGCTGAAGGAATTTATGATTCACACCGATCACGAGTCCCTAAAGCATCTAAAGGGTTAAGGTAAACTCAACAGTCGACACGGTAAGTGGGTAGTTCATTGAGTCGTTTCTCTATCAAGTATAAATAGAGTAAGGATAATATTGTGTTTGATGCATTATCCCAAAAATATGTTTTAATTACTATGTTGGGTTTTAAATTCTTAGGATTTGAACATATCAAGGAGATATATACATTATAAGGATTTTTCTACTGTTTATCATGCACATGAGCACTATGCATTCTAAAAATATTATAGGTATGATGGGTTACTTATCAAGGATGGCAAATTATGTGTACCTAGCTATTCAATTAGGGAGTTGCTAGCACGCGAAGCACATAGTGGGTGAATCATGGGTCATTTTGGGGTAACCAAGACTCTAGGCATTTTACATGAACACTTCTATTGACCTAACATGAAAAGAGATGTTAAATGTGTATGTAGCCATACATTGCATGTAGACTGGAGAAATCTAGGGTTTTACCTCATGGTCTTTACACACTTTTACTTTTACCTATAGGCCTTAGATAGATATTTTCATGAATTTTGTGTTGGACTACTGAGGACTAGGAGTGGTAATGACAACATATTTGTTGTAGTGGATCGATTTAACAAGATGACACACTTCATTGCATACCATAAAACTGATGATGCAATAAATATTCTTACTCTATTCTTTATGGATATTGTGAGACTTCATTTTATTCCTAAAACCATCATAAGTGATAGGGATGTCAAGTTCCTTAGCCATTTTTGGTCAGTATTGTTAGGTAAACTAGGCACTAAATTGTTATTTTTCACTACTTATCATCCCCTGATAGATGGCCAAACTGAGGTTGTCAACAGGACCTTAGGGTTTTATTAAAAGCTGTGGTTGGTCAGAATATGAAAACTTGGGAAGATTGTTTGCCTATGGTTGAATTTGTCTACAATCGTAACATTCATACATTTATAGGGTTTTTACCTTTTGAAGATATTTATGATTTTAATCCATTAACTCCACTCGATCTCATGCTTATACCTTTGTAGGAAATTAGTAATACAGGTGGCCAACAGAGGGCAGAACTTATTAAAAACATACATGAAAAGGCATAACAACAAATCTAGAAGTAGAATGAATCCTATGCTCAACATATTAATAATGGGAGAAAACAAGTTATATTCTAACCATGAGACTGGTCTAGGTTCACATATGAAAGGAGAGGTTTCCTAAGCAACAGAAGACTAATTTGATCCTAGGGGAGATAGACTGTTTTAAGCCTTGGAGTGGGTCAACAATAATGCTTATAAGATTGACTTACTGGGTGAGTATGTTGTGTTCACTATGTTTAACGTTTCTGACCTTTCTCCTTTTAATGTAGGTGAAGATTCAAGGATGAATCTTTTCGAAAAAATAGAGGATGATGTGAATTAGGACAACATCAAAGGGAATTCCTGCAAGAAAACTCAATTCCCTGAGCCAAACACTAAGAAAGAAACTAAAGACATTCAAGATAGACTCGGGGAGTAAGGAAATCAGATCCAAGTGCCTTTTGGACAAACCATAAGGAGTCAAGTCAAGAAATTCCAACTTGTATTTAATATGCGGGCACAAAAATGGGTGAAAGAGGGCCCCACTTGGGATGCATGAAGGAAAGCACGTGCCACTCACATGAATATGCTCCCCATACGAGCGAGCAGCCACTTATGTGATGAGGAGATCTCACACCCATGGGGCCCTTGCCTACGTGAAAAACAGACACGATGCATGAGTGAAAACCTTTCCTCACACGTTGGGCGGTACGCATGTGCAAAGTAACAAGTTGCACACACACAGGGAAGCAACGCACGCAAAGACCCATCACACGCACGCACAGAGACAAGACACACGTGCATAGCATGCGAGAAAAAATTGTGCATGTATGAACGAAGCTGTGCGTACATGATGCCAGACGTGTACGCTTGCAGTGTTGCACGCATGCAAAAGACTTTTTCACACATGGGAGGTGTACAGATGGTGCCATCAAGAGGACTCTCCTTCTACTTTTCTCCATGTGATTTAATCCAAATTCACATGAGATAATTGCAACATTATTTTATTAATACTTTTATTAATATTTTATTGTACTTTTATCCCTTAAGAATTTTTAATTAGTATTTTGGATTAAGGGATTAGGATAAAGTTAATATTGTATTAATTTTTAGTATTAGTATTTGATTAGAAGTATCCAGGTGAAAGCTTATATAACGGCCTCACCATTAGGCTGTAAATCACAACTTTCATAATTGAGAACAAATTTTTAGCTTTACTTTATTAGCTTTTGCTAATTTGGAGTGTTCTTAAAGTGTCTTCAAGTTAAGGAGCTTCAAACTATGTTGTTGAACTAGGAAATAGAGATCGACTTATTGAATAAGTCGTGGCATCTTTCCCTATTCTTTTTATTTCCCAATTACCTGGATAAACTTTTAATACATTAATTGCAATTTCAGTAGGGAGGGTTTAATTTAGCTAATTAAGTTCTTCAATTGCTGAATATAGTGGGTTCATGATCGAGGTGTTTCTGATATATAGAGTCATCCTACTCCACCCCGCCTCAGATCTTCCTTACTTATCCCTTTGTCACATCTCCGTTTCCTACTAAAAGTCTAAATAGTAGCTCTCATGGCTTCTCCTTTTTTTTTCGTGACTATTCTTCTAAGTGGAACTCAATTTCTTTAAAGTCATTAAAAAAAGAGTACAAATGAGGAGTGGTTTCCTCATGCTGGTGCGACTCTTCTTTCTTTATTTGTGCAACCACATGTTTGAATCACACATGGCCACATGTTTGAATCACGCATGGCTGCATGTGTGAAGCATATTGAGGGGTCTCAAGGCCAAGTAGCCTAAATCTTATTTCTTCTAAGGCCAAGTCGAATCTTCTCTTAAGGCCATAGGTATCCTCAAGCTTGCGGGTTGTCATGTGGGCTTCAAACTCTCTTCCTTAATCTATTTTGGATTTTTCTTGATGTTGGATTGGTTAAAAGAACTTCTTAGTCTAAATTTGTTGCAATCTTCAAGGTGGAACTCGCGGGAGTGCTTGTAGGAGTGAAATTCTTCATTCCCATGGGGAAAATCCCCTTCCCGTGAGTGTTGGTGGATCTCTAAGAGTACCTAGGTGCATGTGCGAATATGTGAGCATGAAATAGCCCGGAACTAGAAGGGAAATAAATTCATAAATTTAATGCGGAAGCTTATAATAACGTTAAAGTTTACATTCCTTACACATAAATTTGAATGCCCAATAGGGCTACGGAAATGTCCCTTTCATAGCGGTTCATAAAAAAAATGAAATAAACATATGAAAATAGCAAATAAAGTTAACCTCCACTAGCTCTTGATAGGATCTAGGGGACACCTACTCATAGCCCTCCTGCTGATCAGGATCTGGGTCTTGATCTTCTTGATTTGAAACAATTAATAGGGGTGAGGTACACTAGCCCAATAAGAATATTACACTACTCACTGATACGGAAACTAAAGATTGGTAAAAAAATATAAAATGACTAATGGAGCTCTTAATTTAAGTAAGTTCATTTATCACAAAGAAAACTATTTATCGTATACTTACTGTTATGAGATTTTTAAAATCAACCTATAAAACAATAACTAAAATGACATTATGATCTCTTATATAAGTGAGCAAGAACAACAATTTTTTCTTTTTTTATCTGCTTACTAGTACCTCTAGGGGTCCATAGGGATGTCCCCCTACGCATGAACCCAATATATAAACTTGTCGATTATTAGGCCGTTCCCATACCCCATCCAGTATGAGCGCCAAAATGACATCCCTCGATACCCTGTCCAGTATTAGGGTAAACCGGGCTGTCCCCATATCCTGTCCGGTATGAGTGTCAAAAATACCATCCCTCGATACCCCGTCCGGTATGAGGTAACATTCACGGTAGGATTTCCTATGTACCCGGTTCGTCCACCATCTCTCAAGATATCCAGTAAGACAACCATTTATTAATTCACCTCATCAAGCAATTTTCTATCTGTATATTAATTTCACGTTTCACAATCAACTGTGAATCACGCAAAACAAGTGATGTATGTATCAAAGAAATACAACTGAATCATTTAACTATTTCAATATATTATCATGTATTTAAAGTTGTACGAGCAAGTAATTAGTTAAACAGGACAAATAAAT
>NW_019014692.1:1455605-1465965 GCF_000150535.2 Carica papaya | reverse complement strand
ACCGGTGCCTAATATGCAGGGCGATTCATCCAACTATATGGATTTGCCCCATTAATGATCACCCTGAAAATCACAAAGCTGGGAACTTTTTAAAGGGCCTTCATGCCAATATCTACAACAGAGTTACAATGCTGAGACCTAGATCATATACCGAGGTGTTAGAACATGCCCAGTTGCCCGAATACCTTATCTCAGCCATGCGCCATCACGTCACCTGAGTTCGTATCTAACAACAACAACACCAACCCCAACAACCCAGAAGAAGAGTGCCTGATCAAGTGAATAGCCACCCTAATAAACAACCCTGAGTTCCCCTCCCCCTACTCTATCTCCACTTATTGGATAACCTACCCAACCTATTCAACCATGCTAGCATTGTGTTCATTTTCATGGTGATCAGCCCTATCGACGTTTAAACAACACCTGCTATAAGTGCAAAAGAACTCTGCACTTTGTGAAAGATTGGCATCGACGACCGAAAGACATGATCAGACCTATAGCCCAGGGTCATGTGTATCACTTTGATGAACTTGGTGCCCTTACCACTCCTGTCCTTATCCAGAGTATGTTTTCTATTCATGATAGCCCAACAAAAGCTTTAATTGATACCGCATTAGCATCTAGTGCATTTCCTAGTAAGATGTGGGCCGATAGCGCAAAATGGGGCACTGTGCCTCAAGCTTTTTGTACAATTATTGGAGGGGCCTGCCTTTACATGGTTTGCCCACCTATCCAAAGAGTCAATCCTGACTTGGGAAGCAAGGGTCTCAGAGTTTAGGAAGCAGTTCAGCAACACACAAAGAAGGGTTTGAGTGCCCGACAACTCAAACCAAGCAAAGTGATAATGAACCTATCACGGAATTCATTGTAAAGTGACGAGCCATTACTTTTACCTATCCCCAGAAGTTTACTTAGCAAGATCTCCTCAATATGGGCATGAACAACTTCAGGCACGACTTGTCATTGATACTCTTGCCACAGGGATAAGAAAACTAATTTTCTTCCTTAACTGACAAATGAAAAGTAAACAAAGAGGGGTTTTTTATAGAACTCGATACATGAAATATAAAATAGATAATAAGTAGAATGATGTTGAACAAACTCTTGGCTGCAAGTCAAAATCTAAAAAAATTATAAAGAGGATTCCTAGTTGATGAGCTAGCCAACTCTAATAATGTAATTGATCGTGGATACAAGGATTAGCTTTATTTAAAGTATAACAAACCAATAATAGTTGTCAGAAATGTTATGATAATTAATCCTTTCTTATTTTAAAACTAGCGAAGAAAGATTCATTAATTAGTCTTTCGCAGCCAAACAATCCTGGAAACGTCTACTAAATTTTAACTTGCCAATGGCCTTAGAAACTAGAAGAACCTAATTCAAGTTGTTAGATTCATTAGCGTGAACCAGTCAACAAGATTACTTACCTCTTTAGTGCGACACTTACCACTACTAGGTGCCGGAACTACTCAAACAAATATATATTTGAGTGGTTTGGCTAGCTGCTTGTAGTTTCTACACGCGTTCGATAGGCCCCATTCAAATAAATTGAAAACAACAAATATATGTAAGTGCAGGAAGCAAATAAATACCAAGGTTTAAATAAGATATGAGTTAAATCAGTTCGATCTCACAAGTACATCACTAGAGTTCACCAAATCTTAACTAAGAAAAGAAATAAACTAGCCACCATGGTGGATTTTAATACAAAAGAGTTTTTAGTGATTAAAAGAGAGAAGAAATATGAAAAAGGAAAAGTGCAATAGTAGGGAAATCAATTTTGTGTGGCATCAAGCCGAAGGGATTATCATTATGCTATGACAGCCGCCTCCTTTATAGTCAAGGAGAGTCTAAGGTTTTCTTTATTTTTTTTTTAATTTCTGATTTTTTCTTTGATTTTAGCTTATCCTTATCTTTCCAGAATGATTTCCTCATGATTTTTGGCCCTTGGATCACAGTAGGGAGGATATCTTCTCTGATTTCAAAAAGCTCGCCTTCTTTTTAAACGTAATGGAGGTCAAGATGCAAACATTGGGCAAGACTTATTTCCACTACGCGTGGGTCTTTTAAATTTAACTGCTATCTTGGTTGTAAGCGATGCCCAAGGGTTAGTGGTGTTTTTCTATTTCTACTGAAGTGTAAATCTTGGTCAAGGGTTATGTACATGGTCAATGCATGCTGCAGCTATGGAGTCTTAGCCTTACCTAAGGCGCACACTACACGACATGACTGGCCATTACGTCAAATAGTAATGTTGCATGGGGCCCATAATAATACCCACTTCTTTGTTGCTCAGATTTCCACCATGTGGCATAAATCTGGCCCTCAAATTTCCTTTAAAAGGGCCCTCCTCCCCCTTTACTCCTCACCATTTCCATTCCTTCTAATTTTATTAAAAATTAGAGAGAAATAGAATGGATTTCTAGATAGAGAAAGGAGCAGAAAAGTAAGAGACTTACAAGCTTGCTTAAGGAATTTCTAGAAGCTTTCTTAGTATTTTTACTAACTTTTTTAAGTACTCTTCTTAGTAAATTAATTTGGTGGAAATGAAGAAATCATAAAATGGACTCCTTGCTTGCTTTGTGAGTTACTTCGACTTATGCTTGTTTGGTGATTTGTTTAGATGTTTAATATTTAATTTTAAGAAAATGATATGATGACAAATTGTGGGATTTACTCCTTGTCCTACCTTTGGTAATGATAAATAAGGTCGTTATAAGGAACCTCATTTTTAAGGAATACCTTGATGGTCAAATCCTGAGATAATGGGCTTTTGGCCAAAAATGTTGATAAGCCCCACCGGGCTCTGGGTGATCATAAAGGAATGCTTAAAAAAAAAAAATGGAAATCCATTAAACCATTATCTCTGAGGAGTTTTTATTTCTCCCTCCTCTAAATATATGTTGGCGAACCGCTCTCTGTGAATGATTGACGTTTCCCTCTGATGAAGGTGGACCTGCAAAAATGACATGTAGGGCCACAGTGGTGAAGTACAACCGTGGTCATAGATTATACCTCATAAAGTTATGGAACTAACATCAGAAAATTATGGAACTGACCTCAAAAAGTTATAGAACTGACTTATGGAACTATCGCAAAATGGACAATAAACTTGCCCCAATGGGGAAAATAAAATGAATTTGTCATTCACAATGGTAGTTGGGAGTCCCCTCTACCCCTAGTAGATATGTGCTAGAATAGTTTCGTGCGAAGGTTTGTAAAAGAATTAGGGAAGGCACAGTTACAATTGAGGTTAATTAATGATGACGCTCTTAAATATAAACCTTGGTTTAGGTAGATGTTGTTTCTCTATTCATAATACATTTTATGTTATTTTTGTCTTTACTATAATGTCTTGGTCACCTGTTTCTTTCAACTCAAAAGATGATTGTCTCAAAGTAGTTAAAATATGCTCATTCGTGAAAACTTATAAGGTAAGTCAACTTTATTGTGAAGCTTATGTTTTTCTTCAAAGACTAATCACTTTTCAAACCTTAACAACATAGTTCAAATATTATTTTCCTTACTATGTTTACATGGAACTCACCCTCAATCTGTGCCCCCCTAGATAATGAAAGTGATGATGCACTCGATGTGTTGCCCTTTAAAGCTTGTCTGGATCCGTTCTCAAATCCTTATGATAGTTATGAGTGATTTTTAATGCTTGCGCTCTAGTGACTCCTTTGTAAATATTTAGATGACTTTATTTTGTATGTTCACATTTTGATAGTAAACCATTGACTTCAGGTGTAAAGTAAACCTTGATTTTTTGTGTAAGGGGTCCTATTCTTCCGTTTCAATGTTAATTTAGTTATTAGCACTCGTATATGTTTCTGTTATCTGGTTTCCTCCTACCATCAAGTACTTGGGATGTCACACTTAGTCATACCTTTTGGTCTACCAAATTCTCTCTTGGCATTTATGGATTTGATGAATAGAGTCTTCCAACCATTCTTGGATAAGTTTATAATCATCTTCATTGATGATATACTAATCTATTCATGGAGCGAGGCAAAACATGCAGAGTATCTAGCCATAGTGCTTGGGATACTTAAAAAAAGGAAGTTGTATGCCAAGTTTAAAAAATGTGAGTTTTGGTTAAAAGAGGTTGCCTTCCTCGAACATATAGTTTCAAAGGACCGTATATTAGTAGATCCAGTTACAATAAAAGTGATAGTAAACTAGAAAAGGCCTATAACAGTAACTGAAGTTCAAAGTTTCCTCAGTCTAGCTGGATACTATAGGAAGTTTATTAAAAGTTTTTTAAAGATTGCTACTCCACTAACTCATCTCACAAGAAAGGATACAAAGTTCGAGTTGAATGACAAGTGTGAACAAAGTTTTCAAGAAATGAAGAAGTAGTTGACAATAGAACTAGTATTGACTATTCCTAACAGTACTGGTGGATTCTTTATCTATAGTAATGCTTCAAAATAAGGGTTGAGATATGTGTTAATGTAACATGTGAAAGTGATAGCTTATGGTTCCAGATAGTTAAAGAATCATGAACAGAATTATCCCACCCATGGCTTATAACTAACTACCATAGTTTTTGCCTTAAAGATTTGGTGCCATTATCTATATGGTGAAATTTTAAAGATTTACACAGACCATAAGGGTTTAAAGTATTTATTCTCACATAAAGAACTTAATATGTGCTAGAGGAGATGGATGGATTTACTTAAGGATTATGATTGCAAGATCCTATACCATCCGAGAAAGGTAATATGCTTACAGATGCACTTTGTAGAAAGAGTACTTATACTCTTAACTACATGATGGCCTTAGAGTAAAGACTCGTACAAGAGTTTCAGAAGTTGAACTTGAATGTTCAACATAAGAGATCGAGAGGATACCTACCCAATATATAAAGTACAAACCATTTTAGTATAGAAAATTAAAGAGCCCAGCAGTTTGATCTTGCCTTAAAGTCAATTATGGAAGATGTCAATAAGGGGCTTAGGCCATAATCAGACAATTAGAAGATGGTGTATTGAGGTTTGGAAATAGGGTATGTGTGCCGAATAATATTAGTTTGAAGAATGAGATATTAGAATATGCGCATTGCTCTAGATTTACTATACACGATGGCAACATTAAGAGGTATTAGAACTTGAGGACCAAAGACCGATGGAGTGGGATGAAGAAGGATATAGCATAATTGGTTTCCAAAAGTCTCACCTGCCAACAAATGAAGGCTGAACATCAGAGGCCAGTAGGACTACTCAGTGCTTGCTGGTAACAGAGTGGAAATGGGAATATATTACCATGAATTTTATGGTTGGTCTACCTAAAACAAGATCCAAGTAGGATGTCATTTGAATTATCATTGATAGATTGACTAAGTCTTCTCATTTCATGGCTATTAGAGTTAATGAAGCATTGGACGAATTGGCCAGGCTCTATATCAAGGAGATTATGAGATTGCATGGAATTCTAATTACAATCATCTCCGATTGAAATCCCCACTTTACTTCAAGGTTTTGGACTAGTCTACAGAATGTTATAGGGACCAAGCTATCCTTTAGTATGACTTTCCATTCTTAAATAGATGGTCAATCAGAACGGAAAATCCAAACTCTAGAGGATATGCTACGAGCCTGAACCATTGAGTTGCGAGATAATTGGGACGATCATTTATCTTTGATTGAGTTCACATATAACAATAACTATCAGTCCAGCATTCAAATGGAACCCCATGAGGCGTTGTATGGAAGATCATACAGATCACCTATCTGTTTGGAAGAAGTTGGAGAATGAAAACTGCGTGGACCTGAATAAGTGGAAGAAACTATAGAGAAGGTGAAATTGATCAAGAAGCATCTTCTAACAGCTCAAAGTAGACAAAAAAATTATATCGATAATCAAAGAAGAGATTTTGAATATGAACTAGGCGAACATGTATTTTTAAAAATCTCACTAATTAAAGGGATCATGAGATTTGTGAGGAAATGAAAACTCAGTCCTAGATTTATTAGGCCTTTTTAGATGAAGTGGTATAATGAAAAGTAGTAACCTTTAGATGAAGTGACATAACTAAAAATGACAACTTTTAGATGAAGTAACATGTGAAAAGTGGTAACCGTTTAGATGAAGTGACATAATGAAAGGTGATAACTTCTAGATGAAGTGGCATATTGAAAAGCGGTAACTTTTAGATGAAGCAACATAATGAAATGTGACAACTTTTAGATGAACTAGCATGATGAAAGGTGATAACTTTTAAATTAAGTGGCATAGTGGAATTGTGGAAACCTTTATCTCATGGCTGCCCACGCCTATAAATAGGGGATGGGAGCATGAAGGAAGAGATATTATGGATGAGAGAAAAATAGTGAGAAACATAGAGGTGAAGGAAGAAGGAATACAAAGTGTGTGATTTTCTGAGAGTATTGTGAGGGTTTTAGATAAAACTTTAGGAAAACTCTACTAAATTTATAAGAGCAAAGGAAGAGGAAGAGAATAGGAAGAAGGCTCATGATCAAAAGGAGGTTATAAACTATTAGAAAGGTAGACATTTTCTTAGGTTTTGATATTCGAGTTCTCTTTGATTTTTGGGGTTAAATTTTAGTATTGTGTTGGATACTTTTTAGTCAAGAAAATGACCACAATTATCCCAGAACTCTGCCAAATTGTTTAGAGGAAAAGTTCATAAATAAAGTCAAAACTCTACCGGAATTAATATTACATGCTCCACAAAGAAATTGAAGTAATATAAGGGGACTCTATCTAAGTGGATACATAAAGCAATAGATAAAAAGAAAAGTTTAAAATATGATTTATAAGGACCTAAGGTAAGTGAATATTATGGATTCATTAGCCTACATAGCTTTGAAGTATTTTACATATTTTCAGTATAAAAATGTGCAAGTAGATGTTGTGATATTATGGCTTACATGTTTTTTGAAAATATTTAATTTATACTTTCGTATTTGCTAAATAAGTATTTGTTAAAGTTTTATTTCAATGTAAGTATTATTTCGCTTTGTGCTTTTAAAATATAATTTTGATATGTGTGTATTAGTCATTATGGAAAGGAATTTTTCTGAAAGCACCTGCATTATGCTAGGCTTCAATGTGACATCTATACCGTTTCATATTCGGGTGTATTGGCGAAGTGATAAGTGTGCACTCATACAAAATCATTATGTGTTTAGGTGTATGGGGAAATAATGTGATCTATGTGTCCTAACTGTTCTGCATTCGGGGGGTAGCAATGACTACCTCGAACCTAACATAATGTAGGTGCTTTCAGAACAACTCTTTTCCATAATAAGTGATACACACATATCAAAATCACATTTAAAAAACATAAAGTGAAAAAATACTTATATAGAAGTAAAACTTTAACAAATCTTACTTAGCAAATACAAAAGTATAAATTAAACATTTTTCAAAAATATGTAAACCATGATATAACAACATCTACTTTCATATTTTAATATTGAAAATATGTCATATACTTTAAAGCTACATAGACTAATGAATCTATAATATCAACTTATCTTAGGTCCTTAGGAGTTGTATTTCAAAATTTTCCTTCTATCTATCACTTTATATATCCACTCAAATAGAGTCTCCCCTTATATTACTTCAATTTCCTTATTGACCATGTAATTTTAATTCCGGTAAAGTTCCAACTTTATTTATGATATTTTCCTCTCAAAAATCTGACAGAATTTTGGGATAATTTTGCTCACTTTCTTGACTCAAAAATATCCAACACAATACTCAAAAACTAAATCCAAAATCAAAGAGAAACCAAATTTCGAAACTTAAAAAAAGACTTACCTTTCTAATAGTTTATAACCTCCTTTTAACCGTGAACCTTCTTCTTCTCATCCTCTTCATTTGCTCTAATAAAATAAGTAGAGTTCCCCAAAGATTTTATCTAAAAACCTCACAATACTCTCAAAAAAGCACACACTTCACACTCCTTTTTCTTCCCTCACCTCTATGTTTCTCACTATTTTTCTCTCATCCACAATGTCTCTTCCTCCATTTTTATATCCCCTATTTATAGGAGTGGGAAGCCTTGAGAGAAATGGTGGCAAGAGCCTTGAGAGAAACGTTGCCACCATTCCATTATGCCACTTCATCTAAAAATTCTCAGCATTCATCATGTCAGTTTATCTTAAACTTGTCACATTTTATTTTGTCACTTTTTCTAAAAGTTGTCACTCTTTAGTATGCCACTTCATCTAAAAGTTATCACCATTTATTATGTCACTTCATCTAAAAGGTTACTACTTTTTACATGTCACTTCATCTAAAAGTTTCTATTTTTTGTTATGTAATTCGTCTAAACATTATCACTTTTTATTATACCACTTCATCTAAAAAGGTTCCCACCTTTCTCCATACCTCTTCATGCTTATTCTACCTTCTTCATTCTTATCTGTCCTCTTTTCTTTCATTCTAATCTATGTCATTAACCTTATTATATATTTCTAAACACATATAAAAGCTAAATTAAATATTTCAAACATAAGAAATTAACTTGGGGGTATTTTCGAACTATTATAATTATTATTTACGATGTAATATTAACATGGTAAAAGAAATTTTTCTAACCTAGCTATCTTTTATTAATGTTCATTTTCTATATCATGCATATATGATACAACATAATTGCAATACGCAGAATCAGGGAAAAATTGAACCCAACACAAAATTGGCTTTAGAAGAAAAAGGTCAAAAAGATGTTTTATTTTAAATTATAAGTTGGTGCAGATTTGATGAGACTTTATTATTTATTGTGTCTTTATTGTGTTTATTACTGAAACTACTAATGATTTGTTATCCTCTATTTTGTAACTAAATTCGTATATATACTAGTTGTTATGGTATGAACTGTGAGGATATTGAAGGTAGTTAGAAGAGTCTAGTTTGATAAGTGTATATTATATGTGCAGTTAAATGGATTGGATTATTAAAATGAGGCAATAATCAAAATTAAAAAATTAATAGATTAATAAATAAAATTAAGGAAGAATGCATTTAAGGAATTTTAGATAGGATAGTAGATTGATTGCAATTTAAAAATATAGTACAAGGAAATATAAAATACATGAAACCCCATTTAACCGGTATCACTGAGGGGTGGGTACATGTGTAGCCTTTTGGCATGTGACTGTGGTGAACCTTATTCGTGGATACGACTTCAATTAGACGTGGCTAAGCGACAAGTATTATGGAATTGTGAACTATATACTATGTACTGTGAACTATGAACTATGAACTACGAACTGTGATCCTTACTACCCTTATTAATACTAGTAAAAATGGCATCGCGCGATGAAACTATTTTAAATAAGATGTAGGATAATAGGAATGAATATAAAATTATGTGTAAACCTTATGATGCTAAAATACATAATTGATGTTTACTGAATTGTTTATATCTTAAATTATTACATTGAATATTGAATTTTGATGTTACTGAACTGTTTATTGCTTAAATATATGAATAAACTGAATTAGTATGTTTGAGCAACGAGTTATGGTGTTGTTATCACGTGTTTTTAAAAAATAAAAATAGAAGTGTCTTTAAACTCTCTCCATTAGTAGTTTTATGTTTTCTGCCAACTTAGATGGGTTACTCTATTACTTGTGCTATTTATTTATTGACCGTGTTAGCTCACTCTATTCATCATTTATTTTTTTTAGATCAGGATATTCAAGATCACAATACGCAGAAGTGAGAGAATGACTATAAGATTTATGTAATTTCTTTTAGTAAGAACTTAAGGTTATTTATTTCTTTTGTTGCTAGTTTATTTTTAGATATTAGATATGTCTCATTAAGGTGAGATAATAAAATCAAACTTACAAGGGATATAATTTTTTATTTAGACTACTGTGTAAGAATATAATTTCTATATTATTTTACTATTTTATTGCGTACATGCGGTAAGTATTCTAGATAAGAGTTCGGGCCGTTATAATTTGTATCAGAGCTTACGTTTCTCAAAACCATCTCTTACATATGAGGATTAGGATAAAACTATAGTTAAGGATATAACTTAAAAAAATAAATCCTAAATTTTTGTTTGGTGATGTAGGAAAACAAAAATAAGGGGAGGAAGACCCCCTATGAATAGAGTTTCTCATGTGGAATCCTTATAGGAAGAGGTTGTTCGTCTTTACAACTTGGTGGAGATGTTCATTATTGATCAGCAAGCTAGAGAAGAAAGGAAGGACCTTCTTGATCCTACACTCGTTGCTCTCATGAGAGATTTGCTAGATCCTCTGCCTCCACCTCCTCCTCACAGGGCCCAGCTCCACTAACAACGGACTATGTTATATTGAAAAGTACAAGAGGTTGAATCCAGTTCCATTTGCGGGAGCATCTACT
>NW_019014692.1:1441822-1452524 GCF_000150535.2 Carica papaya | reverse complement strand
CCCCAAATTTGTCTGAACAGGTCTGAAATTTCTCCCTCATCTCGCTTTCCAAGTCCCATGTTGCTTCTTCCAAGGTATGATGTTGCCACTATACTTCACCATGGGAATCATCTTGTTATGCAAGATCTCGTCGATCCATCCAAGAATCTATACGTCGATTTCCTCATACGTCATATCAACTTGTATTTGCATTTTAGTTTTGAACCACATCTTCCCATTGTAGGGAAAAACCTTGAGGAAAAATTATTCTCTTATAGCGAATTCCAAGGGTTGCCTATGATTATCGACATAACTCTTCTAACAGCTCTAGGCAGTAGCCAAGTTCTTGTGGATGATTGCGACCTTCTCAATAGTCTCTGGATGAAGTCCAATCCAAAAGGATGTTGGTTTCTGTCTTCACTGCAACAAGTGGGAGAATGGCAAGGCCTACCGTACAATGCTTCATACGGAGCCATATCGATGCTTGAATGATAATTGTTATTATAAGCAAATTCACATAGGGGAAGATACTCATATAAGTTATCACCGTAGTCAAGGACGCAAGCACACAACATGTCTTCCAACATCTGGATCATACGTTCTGACTGACCATCCATTTAGGGATGATAAGCGGTGCTGCAATACAATCCAGACCCCAGAGCTTCCTAAAGCTATCCCATAAGTGGGAGGTAAATCGAGGGTCTCAATCAGACATAATGGATGAGGGAACACTATGAAGTCGAATAATCTCATCAATATAAAGGCAAGCTAATTTGCTAGTGGAGTCAGAGGTCCTGATAGATAAGAAATAGCAATCTTGGTTAGTCTGTCAACGATGACCCAGATAGCATTCCGACCATAACAGGTCCTGGACAATCTGGTGACAAAATCCATGATGATATGCTCCCACTTTCATTCTAGAATTAATAGGCCTTGTAACAAACCGTCGGGTCTCTGATTTTCTACCTTAATCCTCTGGCAAGCATGGCATCAGAAGATTTAGTTAACTATATCCTTCTTCATTCTTGACCACCAGTATTAACGCTTCAAGTCCCCATACATCTTGGTACTCCCGGGATGGATAGATAGCTTAGAGGTATGGGCAGTCTTAAGAACATTTGCCCTTAGAGCGACGGGAACCCAAATTCGATTCTGAAATCTAAATAGTCCGTCATTTGAAATCCTAAAATTAGGAAATTTGTTAGAAGAGAACTAACCTAGGTTTTTGGTGAGTTCTGAGTCCGTGGACTGAGCTTCCCAAATTTTCATGAAGAGATCCAGTAGAGCTCGAATCTGAGCGAGATAAGTATCTTTGCCATAGTAACTAAGGCAGAGCGACTACATAGTATCGATTAATTTCCAACTAGAGGCCATGGTTTGGCCCACCACTGCAGACTCCTTTAGACTTAGTGCATTAGCGACTACATTTTCTCTATTGGGGTGATAAATTATCTTATAGTCATAATCCTACAGGAGATCCATCCAGCATCTCCATCTCATATTTAACTCCCTCTGTGAGAAGTTGTACTTCAAAATCTTATGGTCCGTGAAAATCTCAAAAGTCTAACTAAGCAGGTAATGATGTCATATCTTCACTGCAAAGATAATGGCCGTAAACTCCAGGTTATGGGTAGGGTAGTTTCGCTCATGAGGATTCAACTGTCAGGTATAATAAGTCGCTACTCTACCATGCTGCATCAAAACATACCCCAAACCAAAATGAGATGCATCGTAGTAGACCTAAAATCTTTCAATATTGTTAGGGATGATCAACACAAGAGTAGAGGTAAGACGACGCTTCAATTCTATGAAGCTTTCATTACATTGGTAATTCTAGACAAATAGCATGCCCTTTCAGGTGACTCGAGTCAATGGAGTAGCAATCTTAGAAAATTCGTTGATGAATCACCAATAGTAACCTACCAAGTCAAGGAAACTACGTACCTCGACCACATTAATGGGTGGATTTCGGTTTATTACTATTTCAACCTTTGATAGATCTACTGAAACTCCTTCACTTAAAATTACATGATTGAGGAAAGAAGCTCGATCCAACCAAAAGAAGCATTTGCTAAGTTTAGCATACAGTTGGTTCCAGTGAAGGGTCTCCAACACTTTAGACAAGTGTACTGCATGTTCCTCCTGGTTCTTGGTGTACACTAAGATGTCATCAATAAATACGATGATGTATTAATCTAGTGCGTGCCAAAAAACTCTAGTCATGAGGTCTATGAAGGCTGCAGGGGCATTGGTTACCCCGAACAACATTACCTTGGACAATTACAAACTGTACCTGCACTAGGTAGTCCTTAGAATATCTTCTTCTTTGGCTCTCAGTTGGTGATATCCTGTTCTGAGGTCAATCTTGGAGAGGACCGTGACTCCTTACAATTGATCAAACAGGTCATCGACCCGAGGTAAGTGGTACTTACTTTTAATTATTACTCGGTTAAACTCCTAATAATCCATGCAGAGTCTGAGGGAACCATCCTTCTTTTTCACGAACAATACTGGAGTGCCCCGAGGAGAATAATTAGGGCCGATAAACTTCAAGGTAATTAGCTTAAAAAGTTGATTTTCTAGCTCTAGAAGCTCAGCACGACTCATACCATAGGTGTTCTTTGAGATTGTTTGGGTTTCGAACAATAATTCAATTAGGAACTCTACTTCTCATGGGGGAGCTAAACATGGAAGTTCGATGGAAAAGACATCGAAAAAGTTGTAAACAATCAGTATGGAATACATAGCAGGATCAACACCCATATTTATGTTTATTCAACTGTTAAGAAAAATAATAAAAATAGATTTTATTCCTTTTTTAGGAATCGTACAGTTACAATTTTACTTTCACAATTGATATTGTTTTATTCTTTTCTCACCAATTCACTCCTAATATCACATCATATCTTAAAAAATCTAACAGTATTAGATTCACAAATACTTCTGTCCCTGAGGCCTTTATCTTATAATCTTTATATACACAGTGAGCTTATAATAATCCCCTAGAGGGAGTTTCTACTGTTAATATTTTTGCTAAAGGTTTTAGCCTAATGTTAAGCTTACAACCAAATGTACAGGAAATAAAAGAGCGAGTAGCACTTGTATCAATCAAAGCCTTGACAGAAGTTTCACGAATAGAAAACAAACCCTGGATAAGAACAGGAGTGGGGAGAGCATCAGGCTCATCTAGGTGGTACGCACGACCCTGTGCTACAGGTCTTGCCACATCCTTCGGTCGCTGGAGGTAGTCTTTTATAAGATGTTGGGTGTTTCTGCACCGATAGCAAGCATGATTGATATGCTGATAGGGTAGGTTACCATGCGAGTGACCACAAAGCTAACAAGGTTGGGTAGGTTGGGCAGGCTTACCTGTAGGTGGAGGCAAAGTAGGAGAAGGGCAACTCTAGTTCGTTTATTAGGGTGGGTACTTACTGGGTCGGGCAATCTCTTTCTAGGTTGTTGGGGTTATTGTTGTTGGGTACGGACTTGAGCAATGCGTTGGTGCTTGGTAGAGATGAGATCTTCGGCCAACTGGGCATGTTCTAGCACTTTCGCATACGAGTCGGGTCTCAACATTGTAACCCAATCATAGATATCGACATGAAGGCCCTTTAGAAACTTTCTAGCTTTTTAACTTTCAGGAGTGACCATTAGAGGAGTGAACTTAGACAATTGGACAAAACGGGCTATATACTGGGCAACCATTAGATTTCCTTAGAGAAGATCTTAAAGTCTCTCTTCCTTCTTTTCTCAGACATAGAAATGGAAAAAGTTATCAAAAAATCCATGAAAACTTCGTAGGTTATAGGGGTAGGTAGGGCTTCTTTATTAAGTCACCACCAGTGCTTTACTTCTCCGTTTAGCATAAAGGCTGCTAGGGAAACTTTCTGTTCCTCAGTCAGGTCTAGGACAGAGAAAAGCTTCTCTATTTTTAGGATATAGGCTTCGGCTACTAAGGGGTCAGGGCCACCTTTTAAATATGGTGGGTTAAATTTCCTAAACTCCGCTATGTTGTGGGAAGTTGACCTTTCAGTCGTTCGGTATTCTAAGGCAGGAAGGGGACAAAGATTGGCTTGGTTTTTTCCTATGGCTACAATCAATCCTTGGATAGCTCGGAAGAGTTCAGTAAATTCAGCACTGGTGGGATGATCTTGGGCTTTAGGTCTTCCTCACATCATTCCTAAAAAAGAAAGAAAGACATGAGTTGGTGGTCTAATTTTTAAAAAGAGGACTTATTCTTCTTAGGTATTCTAAGGGTCTTTCTACCTAAGGCCTTGGTTGTAAGGGATTTAGTCCACGTAATCTGCTCTGATACCATCTATGACATCTTAATGTTAATTAAGACATGTAGGTGTCAGCTATAGAAACGGAATTACGAGTGCATGATAAAAATTATATGCAATGGAGCAAATTAATACAAATCCCTTACAAATATATGAGTTCCAATTACATATATAATTTATGCCCGAAGTGGCTGCAAACTACAAAGTCAAAATACAAAAGAGAGCCACTTCTTTCATTATGCTATTGGACTCATCAGAGTGCGAAAACAATCATGCACTCAAGTTTTGTGGACCTGTAGGATCCTCAAAAACTTCAATGGGTAGGTCAGCTGGCGGTTCCTCATTTTCTTCCTCATCTAGGGAGAGGTGCATGGAAAGAGTGATTTCTATATACTCAGTAAAGAAAACAGTATTTAAATAACATCGTAAGGTTTTAAAAGTGAATTATTCTAACATACATACTTACCATTTGGTTACTTCGTAGACCTATCTTACTTTATAAAGATAACTTATTTATTAGAGAAAACATCATATTAATATAATCAAAACAAACACACATCATACTAGATAATAGAGAAAATCAAATAAATCATGAAATGCTTAAATTTTCGTGTCATGCTTCGCGAATTCGTTACGACTTCCATCTTTGAAGGTAGATACAGATTTTCGACTACCCATGTGGAATAACCAAAACATATACAAATAACGGTAATTAGCTCAGGTAAATTTTTGGCTTGCCAAACTATGGTACGATCTATGACCATGGCCGTACCACCCATAGTGGTCCTATCATATATTTTATAGTCATGATAGTACTTAGCCAAAGGTTCCTAAAAGATATTCGTGTCACCACTCTCGTCATAGGGTACGTCGTCATCCACAGGGAGTGATCCTCTTACGTCTTTCCAAACCATATGGGGGAAGGAGAAACAGATACTCTGGATGGGGTTAGGGGAATAAACATCTCTCAAAGATAAAATGTCTAACGAAACACTTGATGCATTATGCATGTCAATATAGATGCATACTTCGAACCAATCATGCTTCATTCCACTTTTCTTCTTTTTTTCTTGTCTTTTATTTTCCAGGTAACCTTATCAGTTTTATATTATTTTAATTACATGTAAATCATCAAGTGTCTATAAATCATATAGAATGCTTGAAATCAAGAACAATTCAATTTATTAAGCCTACAAACACAAAAGCATCCAAAAATAGGCAAAATCACAAATTATCAATTTACTCTTTTCTTTTTTTCTAAAAATACCCCTTAAGATGTTTAAAGAAATACTAAATTTCTTACTGAAACCGTGATAATTTTTTCTACATTGTCCTTCTTTTCTTCCTCTCCTTCTCTTCCTAGATCACTTTCTCTCTCTCTCTCTCTCTAATTCTTGAAAGGTGGAAGAATGGAAGTGTGGAGAAAATGGGATTGAAGGGCCCCAATTATAGAAATTTAGAGTCATTGGATTTTTGCCAAGTGGCAAAATCTAGTGAAGAGAGATAAAAAGATACTCAGCCTAAAAAAGGAGGAAGACCTCCTCTACCGGCAGTGATGGTGTGTCACCCAAGGTAGGCAGCAGCTCACTGCTGGAGGAGGTAGTGGCCTCCCTGCCCGATGCACTGTAGGCTAGCCTGCATTGCATGACCCACCCTGCTGTGCACGCAGAAGCTAGCCTGCATGCACGCCGAGCCTACCCATGCAGAGGCACGCACACAGTGTGCGACGCCAGTCTGCGCTCGAGGTGACGCGCGAACGTCTAGCTTGCGCGCGACAAGATGAGTGTAGGGTTGACCCTGCGCCACGCGCGTAGATGGGACGTGCGCACTGCACGCACGCCCGTGCCTTTTGAGTGCACGTGCTCGCCCAAAGCACATGAGCGCCTGCACGGGCAGCCCTTTACAGCAAGATTTTTTGATAGGATTTTCTCCTGTTTTTTTGTTTTTTCAAAATTTGTTTTAAAAAAAATAATTAAACTAAAATAAAAATGAACTAAAATTAAATTAAATAAATCAAAATAAATAAAAATTGGAATAATTCATGAATTACGATAATAATTTGCGGAGTAAATTAAATATGTTCAATGTGGCCTAAAAGCCCGAATAAATAGAATTTTTCAAATAAATTAAGCACAGTAATGGGTGGGGTGTTACAGGACCAGCTGGCATTGTAATATCTTCTTTATGCGTCTCTTTAATGCCTTTTGAACCCATGTCCGTAGCATTCCCTCCTTCAAAAGGATTCGTCGTCAACTCTACATTCATGTCAAACGGAGAAAGATCATAAACTTTAAAAGTAGCAGACTTAGAATACTCATCAAGGAGATCAATCCGATAAGCATTATCATTGATTTTCTCCAACACTTGACATGGTCCATCGCCTCTCGGATCCAACTTTGACTTTCTTTCTTTTAGAAACCTTTCTTTGCGCACATGTACCCAAACCCAATCTTCAGGTTCAAGTACAACTTGTTTTCACCCTTTATTAGTCCTTTGAGCATAAACTTGGTTCTTCTTTTTAATCTGCTCGCATGCCTTCTCATGGATAACTTTAACCATTTCTTCTTCTTACTACCTAAACTAGAAATTTCACTTAAAAATAGACATTAAATCAAAAACAGTTAATGGATTAAAACTATACACGATTTCAAAAGGTGAAAAGCTTGTAGAAGAATAGTATAATTATATACAAACTTAATGAATGACAAATAATCTTCCCAAGTTTTCAAATTCTTACCAATAATAGCACACAACAAAGTTCGTAAAGTTCTATTGACAACTTCAGTTTGACCTAATGTCTATGGATGACAAGTAGTTGAACACAAAAGTTTAGTTCCTAACTTACTCCACAAAGTTTTCCAAAAATGACTCGAGAATTTAACATTACGATCAGAATAAATAGTCTTAGGTACACCAAGTAACCTTACTACTTCTCTAAAGAACAAATCAACAATATTTGTTACGCCATCGGTTTTGTGACATGCAATGAAATGTGTTATTTTACTAAACGTATCAACTACAACAAATATGTGATCTTTACCTCTTCTGGTTTTAAGCAAACCTAACATAAAATCCATAGAAATATCAGTACAAGTTGAGTAGGAACTGGCAGTGAAGTGTATAAAACATGAGATTTAGACCTAGATTTAGCCTGTCTATATGCAATACAAGATGAACAAAGTTTCTCAACATCCCTACGCATGTTTAGCTAATAAAAATGCTCAGCTAGAATGTCCAAAGTTTTATGCACACCAAAATGACCAATTAATCCCCCACTATGAGACTCACAAACAAGCAATTCACGCAATGAACATATAGGCACACACAATTTTTTTCCACGAAATAAAAATTTCTTATGGCTATAAAACTTATCAAATGCAATATGTTCACAAGCAGCATAAACATTGCAAAAATCAGAATCACTAGCATACATATCTTTGAGTTGCTCAAATCCTAACAACTTAGAATTAAGTGTAGAAATTAAAGCATACCTTCTAGATAATGCATCTACCACCACATTGTCTTTACATTGCTTGTAACGAATCACATAAGAAAAAGTCTCAATGAACTCTATTCACTGTGCATGCCTTTTATTCTGCTTCCTTTGTCCTTTTAAATGCCTGAGGGACTCATGATCAAAATGAATCACAAATTCCTTTAGAAGTAGGTAATGCATCCACATTTGTAGTGCACGAACTAAAGAATATAACTTCTTGTCATAAGTAGAATAGTTCAATGGTGCCCTATTTAACTTTTTGCTAAAGTATGCTATTGGATGTTTATAATACATCAAAATAGCTCAAATACCTATTCCAGAAGCATCACATTCAATTTTCAAAATTTTAGAAAAATAAAGTAAATAAAGAACATATTTAAAACAAAATTTATTTTCAAAGTTTTGAATAGATGCTCTTACTCCTCTCCCCATTTAAATCTAACCTCTTTTTTAACTAGTATAGTTAAAAGAGCAGTAATAGTTGAGAAATCTTTCACAAATCTCCTGTAAAAACTAGCTAGCCCATGAAAACTCCTTATATCAGACACACTCCTAGGTGTTAGCCATTCTTGTCTAGCTTTCACTTTGTCACTATCAACCTCAACTCCCTTTCCACTAACAATGAACCCTAAAAACAAAACTTGATTAAGGTAGAAAGTACACTTTTGTAAGTTAGCAAACAATTATTCATTTCTCAAAAATTTTAGAATAGTTCTAACATGCACAGGTGATCTTTCAAGGACTTGCTATAAATCATAATATCATCAATATAAACGACAATAAACTTTCAAAGAAATTAATACAAGACATGATTCATTAACCTAATGAATGTTCTAGGTGCATTAGTTAAACAAAATGGTATGACCATCCACTCATACAAACCAAATTTAATTTTGAATGCAGTCTTCTATTCATCACCTGGTTTTGTGAAAATTTGGTGATATCCACTTTTATGATCAATCTTTATAAAAATACATGCACCATACAATTCATCTAACATGTCATCTAATCTAGGAATATGATGGCGATACTTTATAGTGATTTTATTGATTGCACGATAGTCAACACACATCCTCTATGATCTATCTTTCTTAGGAACTAGCAACACAGGAACTGCACATGGACTCATGCTCTCCCTTACATACCCTTTTGCCAAGAGTTCATCCACTTGTCTTTGGGGTTTTTTTAATTTCATTTGGATTACTCCTATATAGTGGTATATTAGGAATTGCAGAATCAGAAATGAAATCAATTTGATGCTCAATACCCCTTAGAGGTGGTAATCTATTTGGCATATCATCAGGAAACATATCTTCAAACTCTTATAACAAAGAAACAAACACACTAGATAGATTTGATTAAGGTTAGTTTTAGACAAAGAAACTTCTCTAAATCTAAACACTATCAAAACTCTATTACTTGCATAAGCACTCCTTAATTCCCTTTCCTTTGATTACAAACCTAGTTTGTTTTCACTTTTTTGTTCTCTCATTATACTTTTCTCTCTTGTGCTTCCCTCTTTCTTTTTCTCACTAGTGTAATCACTCACCAATGGGATGTTATTTTTTCTCCTTTTTTTTTCCAGCCTCTTTTTCCTTATATCTTTTACTTCTCTCACTGCCCGAATTCCCATTAGAAGCTTATGTCATCTTCATTTTATCCTTATGCACTTTTGAAATTGATAATGTCGCAAGTGTGAAATCTCTGCCATCTAAAGTAATTGAGTACCTGTGATGGCCCACAATTCTCCAACGAGAAACCATGCAGCCAAACACAATTTAACTAAAAAATATAACATAAAATTTAAAAATATAAGCACAACAAAAGTTATCATCCCTAATACAACATATAACATAATTTATATCGTGAGGTTATAAAATTTTATAGAGTCCAAAACTAGACTAAAACTCACCAGATGAAAACTAAACATGAAATTCCTCATTTGGCTCTATACATTATCTTCCTCGGCCTGATCTAAAAAAGATTAGAATTTGAGTGGAATGAGTAAAACAATAGCCTCAGTAATATATCGAATAGACTACACCGTAGGCATGCGACATACCAACATATAGTCAATCAAAAATGTAAAAATTTTCTTCCCCTTTATGTTTGAAAACCATGAAATGCAGAGATATGCCATTATCTATCTCATCTCTCATTGTTCCCCCTAACTTCCTTCTATCTAGTCTTTTCCCCTCACTATTCCCCTTTACTAGTTATCTCTCAAAGTTCCTCTTTCTCATTATTTTCTCATTATCCCCCGAATTGTAACCACTCATATCGCATATTATTATCACATCACATTTGGTTCCAAGACCATACTCATCCATCAGTTTCCCTCTAATCCATATTTATCCCACAAATTCACATACCAGAATTTTTCCCAAGTTTTTAGTCAAATCAAGACATTTATAACCCCTCGAGTATCCGTCATTCTTGATTTGCCCGAACACAATTATCAAATTAAAGTTATTAAAATTTTAGAGATTTTTTTAGGATTGAATTGGTGAATCCGCTATCCAATTGGTACCATTATGGGATCAGGATTTTCACTATCACAAGGAGATACACTCACACAGCTAAAATACACATTGGTCACAATAGTCCATTGTCAGGTGACCCAAAACATAACACACACCCCAACCACATCTGAAAGGACTTCTATCCATCCAAGAATAGGGTTCACCACATCATTAAATTTTAGCCACACTAATCTTAAACGGGTTAACTCTAAATGTGACATTTCAAATGCTAATTAAGGCATATGGGTGTCAGATACAGAAACAGATTATGAGTGCATAATAGATAAATGTATGCAGTGGAATAAATAATTACAGATCCCTTACAAAATATAAGTTTTCAATTACATGTATATCTAAGGCTAGAAGTAGTGACAAAATACAAAATAACAAAATATGAAAGATGACAACTTCTATCATTATAT
>NW_019014692.1:1166939-1177812 GCF_000150535.2 Carica papaya | reverse complement strand
TCCATACCCCGTCCGGTATGGGAGACCACAATCCCGGTAGGGTTCCCTTACGGACCCCGTTCCGTCCACCATCTCCCAGGATATCTAGTCAGGCTGAACACATTATACAATTTCCATTTACATAATCTTTCATTCTCCTGTTCCCTCAGTCAGCATTATCAATCATATACAAACAAGCAAAACGATAATTTATGCCAAACAGACAACATACAGCATCAATATCCCGGTCATTCAATCCAAAATCAATAAAACAGTAAAATATGCACACGAAACTATAAAATGAAAACATCGAACCTCATGCTGCATTTAAAACTGTAAAACATGCCAAATAACAGTTAACCGACAAACACACTAGACTCGGGCTCCATTAGCAACCTTAAGCAATTTCACACATTCGTTGATTCATGAAATACCATTTTATCATTTATTTAACTTTAAAACCGTGATAGGAAATAGGGTGAGGGGTCCTTACATGTTTCGGGGTCCGAACACGGCTTCACAGTGCGCCTACAGGCTGTCCCTAATTTTCCTTGAATTTTTCTCGAGGAACTGAAACGCACTACTGGTACCTGCACGTGTTCCAAAAAATCCCAAATTAGGCCCAGGGCCCCTTTCGGCCAATATCGCAACTCCGGTACAGCGGCTCCGCCGTGCTCCGGCGACGACGGTTTGCCTCGGGTTGGCCGTTTTCGGCCGTTTCTGGCCGAATTCGGCCACACTTGCATTGGTTCCTGCGATAAAACAACCCTACGGCCCTCGGGGGGCCAAAAATTTACGAAAAACCGAAGCTTACCGGCGACGGTGCTCTCGGGTGCGGCGGCTCTCCGGTGAAGTTCGTGTTTTGGTGATTCGGCTCCGATCAACCTGTAGAGAAAAGAATGGTGATCACGGTGATATAAAAGTTGCATTAAACGGAGGCCGGGAAGGGCCTCATCGGAGATAAAAACCGAGAAGGGACGCGGTGGCGCCGCTGGCTTTCGGCCGTGTTTTCCGGCCGTTTGGCCAGGATTTTGGCTCTGATTTGGCCACTGGGGAAATCAGCGTGGAAAAACGAGTCGGGGGTATGAAATTTACCTCGATCGGCGGTCAGAAATCCCTCCGGTGCGGCGGCGGGTGGCGGCGGCCGGTTTCTGGTTCGTCTTCTCCTGCGAGGGCAGGCGGCTAGGGTTTGGGGTCTGGTATGGGGGTCTTATTTATACCCTTGTGCCTTTTAATCTCAGCCGTCCATTTTGATTTAATCTGAGCCGTCCGTTTTTGATTAAATCTGGGTCGTCCGTGCGCGCGATTGATCTGGGCCGTCCGATCGCGCGCGCGCGGATCGCCAACGTGGCCCGTCCTCGGTCGACGTAGTTTTATCACGTGGCAGGTCCTGGTTGGCCAGGCCTGCTGACTGGGTCTGCTGACGTGGCTGCTGACGTGGCACGAGCGTTTTTTTTTTTTTTTTTTTTTTCCTTCAATTTCTTCAATTTTCCCGGGCGCTACAACTCTCCCCCCTTAAAGAAATTTGGTCCCCAAATTTGCGTCGTTACTCTTGATCGAACAAATGGGGATATTGGGCCCTAAATTCTGATTCCAGTTCCCAAGTGGCCTCCCTGGGCGTGTGGTTCTGCCACACGACTTTTACAAATGATATTTTCCGGTTGCTGAGTATTCTGCTCTCTCGGTCCGTGATACCGACCGGTACTTCTTCATAAGACAAGTCATCTCGGAGTGGAAGCGGTTCATGGGCCAAGACATGAGAAGGGTCCGGATTGTACTTACGTAGCATAGATACGTGAAACACATTATGAACCCAGGAGAGCTCAGGAGGCAGTGCAAGTCTGTAGGCAGTGGTACCAATCTTGTCTAAGATTTCAAAGGGTCCAATATATCTGGGGTTTAATTTTCCCCTCCTGCCGAACCTACTAATCCCCTTGAAGGGGGTGACTTTAAGAAACACCCGGTCGCCTTTCTCAAAGGCCAGGTCTCTCCTCCGGGTATCAGCATAACTCTTCTGCCTACTCTGAGCTGTCTGGATGTTCTTCTTGATCTTAACTATCTTGGACGTGGTTTCTTCTACCAAATCCGGGCCAAACAATCTTCTATCACCCACTTCTTCCCAACAAATCGGTGACCTGCACGGACGCCCGTATAGCGCCTCGTATGGGGCCATGCCGATGCTTGCTTGGTAACTGTTGTTGTAAGCAAACTCTATCAGGGGTAGGTGGTCGTCCCAATGGCCCCCGGAGTCAAGGACACAAGCTCGGAGCATATCCTCCAGCGTACGAATTGTCCTCTCTGATTGTCCATCAGTTTGGGGGTGGAAAGCAGTACTAAGAGACAGCTTTGTTCCCATAGCTTGCTGGAAACTATTCCAAAACCGAGAAGTGAATCTGGGATCCCTGTCGGATACCACTGTTACTGGAACTCCATGCAGTCTGACTACCTCCCGGATATACATTCTTGCCAACTTGTCCAAAGGATCAGTCATTCTGATGGCCAGGAAGTGGGAAGACTTAGTGAGTCGGTCAACAATTACCCATATAGCATCATGTCCCGATCGTGCCTTGGGTAGTCCCGATTGTGCCTTGGGTAGTCCCGATACGAAGTCTATGGTGATATGTTCCCACTTCCACTCTGGAATCGGTAAAGGCTGAAGTAACCCGCCCGGGCATTGATGTTCTGCTTTGACCTGCTGACATACCAAGCACTTAGATACAAAGTCGGCTATATCTCTCTTCATCCCATTCCACCAGAACCGAGGTCGCATAGTTTGGTACATTTTCGTACTTCCTGGATGCATGGCGAACCTTGAACTATGGGACTCTGTCATGATGTCTCTTCTTAACTCACTGTCGTCTGGGACACACACTCTGTCCTTTAATTTCCCCGGGCGCTACAATCTATCTTATAAGTATTGTCATTGACATTCTCCAATACTTAAAATGACCCATCGTCCCATTAACCCAATTTAGATTTTCGTTGTTTAAGAAATCTTTCATTCCGCATATGAACCCAAGCCCAGTCGCCTTGTTGGAACACAACTTGTTTCTGTTCTTTGTTGGCATTACGTGCATAGGATTCATTCTGATTCTGGATATGCTATTTGACCTTTTCATATATGGCATTAATGTAATACCCGGAATTAATTTTAAAATATTTAAAATTAATGTATAAAATATAATTTTTAAATTTTTATTTAATGTAAAAATTAAAAAAAATAGGGGGATGATAAAATTGAAAATAATTTTGGGAAAAAAGAGTGAAAATTTGGGTTATGGGGGTGTTTTTGAAAGAAAAATCAGAAACTTGGGATCAAAACGTAATTTAAGAAAAATGTGCCACGTAGGACGTCCAGTCAGCAGCCCCGACGAACCAAAGCAGGCCGTGTGGTAAGGCACGCTGATGCAGTGCCACGCGAGAGGCCACGCTGGTAATCTGCATGCCCCCGATCGAACGATCCAGATTTGTTCCTGCGCATGTGGACGGTCCGGATCCATTCCCTCTTTAAATGCAATCGTACGATTCAGATCAAATCGCGATGAACGGTCAAGATTTACTTCCTATACGCGATCGAATAGTCCATAACAAACGCGATGGATGGTCCAGATTAAAAGAGAACAGATATAAATACCTCACTTCACACCAAACCCTAACCCTAGCTGCCAATCCCCCGCCAAAGAAGAAGAACCAGTTGCCAGGAAGGGAGCCGACTGCCGCCCATCGCCGCGCCAGAGCCACCTCCGACTACTAAAAGAGGTAAAAATTTCTCCATTTATTCGAAATTTGATTTTGAAAACTCTCATCGCCAAATCGAAGTAAAAGAACCGGCGGACGAGCCAAAAATTATGGGTAAAGCCTGACGGCGTTGCCATAGGAAAAATTAGGAACGGCCTCTGATGAGGCCCTACCCGATTCCTGTTTCATGCAATTTTTTCACCATTGTAATCACTATTCTTTTTCTACAGGTTGACCGAAGCAAAACACCCAACCGCGAATGTAAGTTGGCAAAGCCAACGCACCGAAAACCCCGCTGCTAGTAAGCCTTTATTTTTTTTATTTTTTTAGGCCAATTGAGACCTCTTGACGTGTTTTCTCATAGGGAGGAGTATAAAACAGGCCAAAATCAGCCGAAACAGGCCAAAAATGGCCAGTCCAAGGTAAACTGCCACCGCGGGCGGCTATGCCGTTGCCGTGCTGGAATCCTAAAATTGGACAAAAAAGGTTTCTAACACCTATTTTGGATTTTTGTGATATTTCTAGGTACTTGGAGCGTTTTTTAATTCCCAAAGGAGAATTCAGGGAACCGGGGAACTGCCAGTAGGCGCAGTTGAAAGCTTAGCATTTCGGACATCAATTCGAGTAAGAATCCTTCACCTTATTTTCTGTTATGGAATTGAAGTTTAATTATAAATAATATGGTATTTTGTATGATTTAGAAATATCAATAATTAAATGTTACTAATGGAGCCTAAACCGGTTATTTATTGCTATTTGTCATATTTTAATTGATTGATTGATTTTACAGTTTCGAATCCATGATAACCTACTAGAATTTGTATGATAATTCATTGTGTTCCTTGATGCATGTATTGCTTCTTTTGCATGGTTTACAGTTAATTGGGAAACTGAAAATTAAAGGTAAACGGAAAATTGTTTGATCAAGTGAATGGATGAATGGTAGCCTTACTGAATATCCTAGGAGATGATGGACAGATCGGGTACATAGAGAACCCTACCATGAACGTTGCCTACCAGACGGGGTATCGAGGATTTGTATTTTGGTGCTCATACCAGATGGGGTATGAGAACAGCCTGTTAGTTGAAAATATTGAATAAATATTCACGCATAGTAGAGACATCCCTATAGAGCCCCATGGATACTAGTAGGCTGATAAAGGAGAAAGTTGTTGTTCCGACTAATTGAATATGAGATTATGATATTATTTATGTTATTGCCTCTATAAGTTGATTTTAGAATCTCACTACGGTAAGTATGCGGTAAATGATTTTATTCATGATAAACGAATTTACTTAAATTAAGAGCTCCATTAGTTGTTTTTATGATTTTTACCAACCTTCATTTCTGTGTCGGTGAGTAGTGTGACATTCTTATTGGGCTAGTGTAGCTCACTCTTTCATTAACCATTTCATATCAAGAAGACCAAGATCTAGAGCCCGATCCACAAGAGAGTTGTGAATAGGATGCCCATTTGTTTACTTTCTAGTTATTTATTTGATTTTTTGTTATTTCTTTTAAAATGGTCATTCCCATAGTCCTAATGGGTAACCTGAATTACTGTGTAGGAAATATAAATCTTAACACTATTATTTCTCTTCCGCATTTAATTTATAATTTACTTCCTTTCAAGTTCTGGATCGTTACAGTTGGTATTAGAGTCGCGTTCCTCGAAACCATTCCTTACACAAAAACCCTATAAAACCCCAAAGAATGAATTATCACTCAACCATTCCTTATGAAGTGCAGGTATATTAGCTCACCTAATGGTTTCAGAATGCAGGGCAATAAGGGCCACATAACAGGTACACTTCAAGACCTGAAGAGAGTCACATGTTTGACCCACCTGACTGTTCAACCTGAGTTGATCTAGAGAATAAAGGAAGCCCAATCCGACGATTTCATCCTAGCAGCCCTCGAGAAAGATGCAGAATAAGAAATTAATTCAGAATTTTGAGTCTTTGTCGATGGGTTGCTTAGATTTCAGAACAGAGTGTGTGTTCCATGTGACAATGAACTGAAAAGGGACATCATGACAGAGACCCATAACTCAAATTTTGTCATGCATCCTCGAAGCACTAAGATGTATCAAAGTATGTGACCCCGATTTTGATGGAATGAGATGAAAAGAGATACGGCTGACTTTATTTCTAAGTGCTTGGTATGTCAGCAAGTTAAGATAGAGCATTAATGCTCAGGCGGACTACTTTAGCCATTACCAATTTGGAAGTGGAAGTGGGAATATATCACAATGGATTTCGTGATAAGATTGCCTAAGGCACGCTCGGGACATGATGTCGTTTGGGTAATTATTGACCAGCTCACCAAGTCTTTCCACTTCTTAGCCATCAAGATAACCGACCCCTTGGACAAGTTAGTAAATGTATATCTGGAAAATAGTCAGGTTACATGAAGTGCTAGTGACAGTAGTGTCCGACAAGGACCCCAAGTTCACTTCTCGGTTTTGGTCTAATTTTTAGCAGACCATTAAAATGAAACTTTTTCTTAGTACTACATTCTACCCTCAGACCAATGGACAATCAAAAAGGACAATCCGTACACTAAAGAATATGCTTCAAGCTTGTGTTCTTAACTTTGGGGGCTATTGGGACCCCTAATAGAGTTCGCCTACAATAACAGGTACCAAGCAAGTATTAGCATGGCTCCGTACGAGGCGTTGTATGGCCGCCCATACAGATCACCGATCTGTTGAAAAGAGGTGCGTGATAGAAGATTATTTTGTCCAGATCTTATGAAGGAGACTACAACTAAAATAATTAAGATCAGGAAGAATATCCAGACGGCTTAGAGTAGGCAAAAGAGTTATGCGGATACCGAAAAAAGGGATTTGGAATTTGAGAAAGGTAATAAGATGTTCTTTACGATCACTCCGTTCAAGGGAATCAATAGGTTTGGCAAGAGGAAAAACTAAATCCCTAGTTTATTGGGCCACTTGAAATCTTAGACAAAATTGGCACAGCAGCCTACAGACTGACACTACCTCCAGAACTTTCTAGGGTCCATAATGTGTTCCATGTGTCCATGCTACGCAAGTACAACTCGGATTCCTCTCATGTCTTGGCTCACGAGTCTCTTTTACTCAGGAGGATCTATCCTACGAGGAGGTGTCTGATTCGATAGGGCTCTGGATGAGGCCCTTACTAAAAAGGGCTTCAACCCCAACTGATCCACCATCTCCGTGGATGCGCTATCTTATCCGAACTCCTAGCATCAATGATCATCTTTGCACTGGCCGATTCCGACATAGATTCGGAATTTAGCCTTCCTGGTCGGTATTATGGACCGAAAAAGTAGAGTACTCCGCAACTGGAAAATTTCTTTCATTAAGGTTCTATGGCAAAATCACACATAGGGAGAGGCCACATGAGAGTTAGAATCAGATTTTAGAGCCCAGTATCCCCAGTTGTTTGATTGAGTGAGAGAGAGATAAATTTGAGTGACCAAATTTCTTTTAAGGGACTAAATTTCTTTTAAGGGGGGAAAGAGTTGTAATACCCAGAATTAATTTTAAAATATTTAAAATTAATGTATAAAATATAATTTTTAAATTTTTGAATTGTTATTTAATGTAAAAATTAAAAAAAAATGGGGGGATGATGAAATTAAAAATAATTTTGAAAAAAATGGTGAAATTTTGGGTTCTATTGGTGTTTTTGACAGAAAAATCAGAAACTATGGATTAAAATATAAATTAGAAAAATGTGCCACGTAGGACGCCTAGTCAACAATCCTGACGAACCGGAGTGTGCCGCGTAGCAAGGCACATTGACGCGGTGCCACGCGAAAGGCTGCGTTGGCAATCTGTGTACTCGCGATCGGATGGTCCAGATTTTTTTCTCTTTAAACGCGATCGTACAATCTAGATCAAATCGCGATGAATGATCCAGATTCACTTCATATTTAAATGCAATTGAACGGTCCAGATTAAACGCGATGGACGACTAAGATTAAAAGATGGCGGATATAAATATCTCACTTCACACCAAACTCAAACCCTAGCCGTCAACCCCCCTCCCCCCCCCCCCCCCCGGTCGGAGAAGAAGAACCAGTCGCTGGGAAGGGAGCCGACCGCCGCCCGCCACCGCATCGGAGCCACCTCTGACCGCCAAAAGAGGTAAAAAAAATTTATTTGCTCGAATTTCGATTTTAAACATCCTCATGGCAAAATCAGAGCAAAAAGACCAACAGATGAGGTGCAAACTGCGGGTAAAGCCCGGCAGCGCCGCCGCAGGAAAAATCAGAAATCACCTCCGATGAAGCCCTTTCCGATTCCTCTTTCATGCAATTTTTTTACCATTGTAATCACCATTCCTTTTTCCATAGGTTGACCGAAGCAAAACACCCAACCGCGAAGGTGAGTCGGTAAAGCTGCCGCATCGGAAATCCCACCGTCGGTAAGTCTCTGTTTTTTCACTTTTTTGGGCCAACCAATGCCTCTTAACATGTTTTCTCGCAGGGAGGAGTACAAAACTGGCCAAAATCATCCAAAATTGGCCAAAATCGATCAGCTCGAGGCAAACTGCCGCCACAGGCGACCGTGCAGTTGTCGGGGCACGGCTCCGCCGCCATGCCGGAATCTTGAAATTGGCCAAAAAGGGTTTCTAACTCCAATTTTAGATTTTCGAAATATTTCTAGGTACTTGAAGCGTGTTTTAATCCCTAAAGGAGAATTCAAAAAATTCGGAGACTGCTAGTAGGCGCAGTTGAAAATTTAGTATTTCGGACATCAATTCGAGTAAGAATCCTTCATCTTATTCCCTGTTATGGAATTGAAGTCTAATTATAAATAATACGGTATTTTGCATGATTTAAAAATATCGATAATTAAAGGTTACTAATAGAGTTGAACCAGTTATTTATTGTTATTTGTTATGTGTTAATTGATTGATTGATTTTACAGTTTTGAATTCATGATAACCTATTAGAATTGGTATGATGATTCATTTATGTTCCTTAATGCATGTATTGCTTGTTTTACATGGTTTACAGTTAATTGGAAAACTGAAAATTAAAGGTAAACAGTAAATTGTTTGATTAAGTAAATGTATGAATGGTAGTCTTACTGAATATCTTGAAAGATGGTGGAGGACATGGTACATAGGGAACCCTACTGTGAACGTTGCCTTATACCGGACGAGGTATCGAGGATTTATATTTTAGCATTCATACCAGACGGGGTATGAGGATAACCCGTTTTACCCTCATACTAGAAGGGGTATTGAAAGATAGTATTTTTTAGCGCTCATACCGGATGGGGTATGAGGATGGCTTGTTAGTTAAAAATGTTGAATAAAGGTTCACGCGTAGTGATCAGAAAGAACATCCAGGTGGCTCAAAGCAGGCAGAAAAGTTATGCAGATACCAGGAAGAGGAATTTAGAATTTGATAAAGGTGATCGGGTGTTCTTTAAGGTCGCTCCGTTCAAGAGAATCAGTAGGTTTGATAAGAGGGGGAAACTAAATCTCTGATTTATTGGGCAATTTGAAATCTTGGACAGAATTGACATCGCCACCTACAGACTGGCACTGCCTCCAGAACTTTTTAGAGTCCATAATGTATTCCATATGTCCATACTACGCACGTACAACCCAGACCCCTCTCACATCTTGGCTCATGAGCTCCTTTCACTCTAGGAGGATCTCTCCTATGAAGAGGTACCAGTCGGTATTGTGGACCAAAAAAGTATAGTACTCCGCAACCAGGAAATTTCCTTTCATTAAGTTCCTATGGAAGAATCACACACAGGGAGAGGCCATATGGGAGCTAGAATCGACTTGAGAGCCCAGTGTCCCCAACTGTTTGATTGAGTGAGAGAAAGAAAAATTTGAGGGATCAAATTTTTTTTAAGGGGGGAGAGTTGTAACACTCGGAATTAATTTGAAAATATTTAAAATTAATGTATAAAATATAATTTTTAAATTTTTAAATTTTTATTTAATGTAAAAATTAAAAAAATAAAGGGAGGATGAAATTGAAAATAATTTTGGAGAAAAAGGGTAAAATTTTGGGTTTGGGGGGTGTTTTTAAAAAAAATCAGAAACTAGGGGTCAAAATATAATTTAAGAAAAATGTACCACGTAGAACGCCCAGTCAGCAGTCCCAACAAATCGGAGCGTGCCACGTGGCAAGGCACGTTGACACGGTGCCACGCGGGAGGCCACGCTGGAAATCTGTGTACTTGCAATTAGACTGTTCGGATTTATTACCGCGCGTGTGGATGGTCTGGATCCGTTTTTTTTAAACGCGATCGTACGGTTCAGATCAAATCGCGATGAACAGTCCAGATTTACTTCCTATTTAAACACGATCGAACAGTTCATATCAAACATGATGGACGGTCCAAATTAAAAGGGGACGGATATAAATATCCACTTCACACAAAACCCTAATCCTAGTTGCCAACCCCCCTCCCTCGCCGGAGAAGAAGAACCAGTCCAGCCACCGCGCCAAAGCCACCTTTGACTGCCAGCAGAGGTAAAAAAAATTTTATTTGCTCAAAATTCGATTTTGAACACCTCCATGGCCAAATCAGAGTAAAAGGAAGGCAGATAAACCAGAAAATGCAGTTAAATCCTGGCGGCGCCGCCACAGAAAAAATTAGAAATTGCCTCCGATGAGGCCCTTCCCGATTCCCGTTTCATGCATTTTTTCCACCATTGTAATCACCATTCCGTTTTCTACGGGTTGACCAAAATAAAATATCCAACTGCGAAGGTGAGCCAGTGAAGCTGCCGCACTGAAAATTCTGCCGCTAGTAAGCCTATGTTTTTTGACTTTTTTCAGCCAACCGAGGCCTCTTAACGTGTTTTCTCGCAAGGAAGAGTACAAAATCGGCCAAAATCAACCAAAACTTGCCAAAAACGGCAAGCCCAAGGCAAACTGCCACCGTACCGGATTTTAAAATTGGCCAAAAAGGATTTCTAACACTAATTTTGGATTTTTAAAATATTTTTAGGTACTTGTAGCGTGTTTTAATCCGCAAAGAAGAATTCAGGGAACCCGAGGACTGCCAGTAGGCGTAGTTGAAAGCTTAGCGTTTCGAACATCAATTTGAGTAAGAATCTCTCACCTTATTTCCTGTTATGGAATTGAAGTCTAATTATAAATAATACGGTATTTTGTGTGATTTAGAAA
>NW_019014692.1:1100626-1110762 GCF_000150535.2 Carica papaya | reverse complement strand
TCCAAGACATTAAGGTTTGTAACACTGTCCTAAACATTTTTTATGGATTAAAGTTTAGTACATAACTAGAAAAGTGTGAGTACATTCTTAAGTTTTAATAAAAGGTTAAAATTTATTATATATTTAATTAGTAATTGATTAAATAAAAAAAATTTAGATTTCACTATAACTATCCAACAAATCTTTCAAACTTAGAATAAAGATTTTTATGGATTAAATTTACTATATGCTTGGTGTTTCTAGCAAAAAATGTCTGCTGCCAATTTCATGCCTTGTATTTTATCCTCTAATTAAGTAGATTAGGAAATGTTAATTAAATTTATAATGGTATTTTTCTTGATTTGAGAGCCAGCATGTGAAAGAATAAAGGTTAAGATAATTGACTGTAACTAAAAAAAAATAAAAAGATAATCATATTATAACCAATAAGATCTGAAACACAATTTTTAAAAGTGAAAGAAAAAAGAAATTAGTGGGTAAAGAATAAAATAACAGTTTCTTCTTTTAACTTTTTATCTTTGTATTTATCTCTAAATTGAACAAAACTTAGTTTTCAATGGACCTTCATTTCTTTGTCAATCACTCTCATCTCTCCTTCTCATTCATTTTCACTTTATTCATTATTAATTCCTTCTGTTCTAAACAACTTTTTTTTTTTTTTGTTTCTTCAAACTCAATTCTTAAGGAAATTATAAAAAAAAACCCAAAATAATGGCAGTAAAATTTATTGTATATGTATATTAAAGGTATAGATTACACAGCACAAGAAGTACAGTTACATGTTTTGGGAACAAAAGCACATACACCAAAAGGCTTGTTTGGGAGCTGGCAATCGATGCCGAAGCAACAAGGCATGGTGGTGCAGATGGTGGTGGAGCAGCACTTGCACAGCAAGCATAGCTGGAACGGATCGAGCCTTCGACGTCGTCCTCCGGTAACAAGTTCAAACCTAGTTGGTTCTGTTGGCCACCAGTTCATTTCAACTGCAAATCATCAAAACCAGGGTCAAAATTTTGAAGATTTTTGCTCAGAATTAGAAATTGGGTTGATTACCTTGAGCTTTAGATATGCCCAAGTAAGCTGCCAGAAGCACCAATACAAACACCTTTGTGGTATAATTGAGTGGTGACTTGTTCATGGTGAGGGAGCAATGAAAGCCAGAGAACCAGAGATAATTGAGTGTGTATATGTGGTGGATAAAAGATTATATTTTTTAATTAATTGGGAATGCTTGGAGGAATATTAATTGGGCCCATTTGTTCTGATTGACGTAGGCCGTGTTTGGATTAGATTATATATATATATAAATTTATTTTGTTAGAAACGTTAAAACTCACTGTAAAGATTGTAAGCAGTCGAAGAGTTTAATTTAACCGAGAGAGTGAAATGGTCAATTGGTTTTCACCCCAATAAAAATGGAAGCCTTCCCATGTTTTATCATTTTTTTTTTAAAAAAGGAAGGGATTACACAACTTCCACTGTTAAGTGAACACAGCAATAGAGTTTATACAAGCACAGCGACTTGGGATCTCTATGATACAGTGAACATCAACCAGAACAAAGCAAAACGCACTCCTTTTCTTTTCAGAGTTTTCGGAACGTTTTCAGAAGAGACACACCAGAGACCTGTACATACAGGTGAAACTTCTCATCTAACCCTGCATGCTGTAGGGCCGCCTGGGGAACAATTTGGATTGGGTGACCTACAAATTGCACCGGGGCCAACATTATTCGGAAACCTGTGACGCATTCGGTAATCAGGGACCCCTCCCATTGCAAAACCACTGCTGCCGCCAGTTAGAGTTGGCTGTAGTGATGATGATATTTCACTTGCACCATCCCCTGTGGATTGTAAAGGTTCCAGAGTTTCTACCACATCACTCATTAAAGGTCTTGCTTTAGGATTCTGGCTCAGGCAATAATAAGCCAAGCTGCACGCCTTCTGTGCTGCCCTAACTGAATATTGGTTCTCCAATCTTGGGTCAATTATTTGAAGCAATTTTCGCTTGTCATTAAGTTTTGGCCGAGCCCAATCCACCAGGCTCTGCTCTTTGCTTGGTCTCGTCTTGTCAACAGACTTTCTTCCTGTTAAAAGCTCTAAAAGGACAACCCCGAAGCTGTATACATCACTCCTAGCAGTCAAGTGACCTGTTCATTTTACATAGATATGATTCAGAAACCATGTTTTGCTTCATTCTATACATATGCACATGCACCCACAAATTAGCACATCTGGTGTTCTGGACACACTAACTATAAAAACAGGTGAATGCAAGAAATGACCATAAAAGTGTTCCAATCACAAAAAGAGAAGTGGAATGATGTGATAGCCACAGATGAAAGCCGGAACTGTAAAAGAGAATACAACCCTATCAATACAATCAACTGAGTGCCAAATTCTCAGATTTTGCAAGTCACTTGTAACATCAAAAAAAAGAATGAGTTTGTGAACGAGAGAAGAATTACAATCTAACATGAAAGCTTTATATAGATTGCAAAACAGTAAAAATTTATAGAAGACCAATCTCTCTAATTCCAGCAGCGAACCTCAATTTGGCATCTTGTCTATTTGATAAAAAATAACATGTTCAACTCGTTAACTGGAATAAAGCTCAAATGTAATAGTTATTTCAATAATAATTGAACAATACTGTAACAAAATTGATATTACATTAACATATTTGATTCACAATCAGTAACTCAATACAACTTCAATACAAACCATATAAAGCCATATTTGATTCTAGAATTTTTTTTATCTATACTCAATTTTAATTAAAAAAATTCTAAACCATATAAAACCATATATTTTATTTTAAACATGTAGTAATCAATTAACCAATTAATTAAAAGTTATGTTGATGAGTAGGACTATAATGATTTTGAAAGTCAATGCGGTAATCTTAATTCGTAATCTTCCACCTATGAATCAGGATTAGAACTTCAATAATCAAAATTACAAAATAATCATGACTTGGTCAACCAAAAAACATAACATAATAAGCCTTTAACATGTAAAGACTATTGCATTGTTAGGATATTCTTGTCTTATGTAGCAACCCAAACATGTTGTAAATATTTATCATGCATTAGCGCAATGAAGCTCCTCTAGCATTTCCTTCCCTAAAGTAAATCTCATTATGCTAAAAACTATAAACATTTTACGTATACACATAAAGGGTTCTGATTCCAGATTAAAAGTTGAAACAATTATGCTAATAAATATTAAGTTGAAGATATTGAGAAGACATACCAGTCATTACATATTCAGGAGCAGCATAACCATAAGTGCCCATCACTCGAGTTGATACATGGGTCTCATCACCTTGTGGTCCAGCTTTTGCAAGCCCAAAATCTGAAAGCTTTGCTGTATAGTCCTGCAAATTGACATAACTAGCATAAGCTCAAAGAAAATCATCTGTCAATTGAGGAAGACAACAATAAAATGTTCTTAGTCAGTGCAATCAGAGAAACACCACTTACAGAGTCCAACAGTATATTAGAAGTTTTGAAGTCCCGATATATAACTGGTCTTTCATGATTGTGTAGGAAAGCCAGCCCTTTTGCTGCTCCAAGAGCAATCATCATTCTGGTGGACCATGTCAATGGAGCAGTAGCCTCTGAATAGCTCAGGAAAGGCCATATCAACTTGAGTGAATAAAACATTACCAAAAATAAGTCGAAAGTTACATTTTCAACATACATCGGATCAATTATTAGACTTTTATTATCAGTAATTTCCTCCAAAAAAAAAAGGGAAAAAGAAAGCAGTGCTGTATCTTCTCCTAAAAAAAAACGGAAAAACCTATAGTTATTTCATTCCATCAAATGAAGCATTATCCATTTTCCAATAATATTATTTTGATAGAAAACAAGCAGTATTTCTTCAACTAGACAGAAAACACATAATATTATTGGTTTATATCAGATCAATTTTTTTGGAGGAAATATCATTAGAAGACTCCATGGAGGTACCACCCTTGTACAAATATATACAACAGTCAAGAAAGTCAATTAAGTTCCCCAAATCCATACCATCAAGGACGGAGTGCCATGTCAACCATATACTCAAGAACTGGACGCAACGATTTGTAATTTTTCTGAAAGGAGAGCAAATACCCTAAAAAATAGCCTTGTTTTTCCCTTCGAAATGACCCACAAAATAGACATAGGAGTGGTTTGGAAATCATTTCCTCTGTTTACAATCTTTAATGCCCGACCAAATCAAAAGTTCTTGCTCACTTGATCCAGCTATAACCCGAATCAAGTTTAATTTGGATGAGATTATTAATGGGGGGAAAAGAGAAGCACTTCAGTCATGCGATTGTGAAACCAGTAACTCCTTGATACCGAAAACTTAGGTAACCTCTGGCTAAAACTTTTTAGAAAATGGGGTTTTTAAACAAAGGAAACATGTTTCTCTTCTTTGGACAACTAAAATTGATAAGGGTAATAATTGTTTGAAGCGTTATTTCAGATACGAAAAGGAAATCATGCATCATAAGAGTATTTTAAAACATATCTTCTATCAATAAAATAACAAGTTAGACACTTTAGGACATTAATGGAAAATTTATGTTTAAAATGCTTAAGCCATTTTCTGTTGCCTATTTGAGAAATGTTTAACAAGTTAGATAGTTTTCCCTTCTCTTTATTCTAAAAATAATAATAAAATTATTATAAAGATAACCTAGTTTTCCCCCCTTTCCCCTTGCTTCAGAAAATCCAAACATAGTGTTCACAAGGACACTTAGTATCATTTAGCTACTCCACTGAATAATTTACCCAAAGGTTGCAGGAAGATCTGCATCTAATCAATTGATTCAATGTGTATGAGTTCTTTCAATGGTTATGAGTTCTCTCCGCGGGCCAGATCGCCCAATTATTTTCATCTCAATTCTATCACTGTTTAAGCTTTAACTTCCATCAATTAATAGATTATACTATCAAGCATACTGTCAAATAAGAAATGACTCAGGACACGAATCAAAACTGTTGTCACACTCCAATCCATCTATCTCATCCACTAAATAGACTTTGTTCCCGTGAAAAGGAAAGATACAAGAACATCTTGATAGAGAGGTCAACTTCTTTAGTAGTCACTACAGAATGCAGATTCAGAACTTTAGTTCATACTGATACATGATAGTGACAGAGATAGAGAGTTCATGAAGTTTTGCTAAGGTGTGTTGTAATGTTAATGAAAACAATAAAAAAAATTTAACATCAACATCTGTTCAGGATTTGTAACCAAAGAGAGGATTAAGAAGCTTGTAAATGTGAAGCAAAGAATAGATTTATCAAATGATTCATATGAAAGTCTAACATCTGAGCAGGTATATAAAATAAAATTGACAACATTGATTGATGTAACGAGCATCAAGACAGATTGCTTTAAAAAAAAAGCACCATCAAGAAAGAATGAAATCCTTGAGAACTAGCAAGACTTTCTAAAAATACCTGCTAAAGCTTATTATAGATGCTTAAAAAGGTAGAGGACACCAGACAGATTCCGTGGTTGTTACTGTGGATAAGAAATTCGAGGGAAGCAACCTTAACAATGAGTAGGGCAGTGGAAGAGTTAATGATCGAATTTTGGGTTTCAGATGCGATTTAGGTGAATAGGAGGAAGAAGGGGTCATAGCCGAATAAGTTGAAAGGAACCTAGCGATCAATATTTAGGAAAAGAAGAGCAGGGGGAGAGAGAGAGAGAGAGAGAGAAGAGCTGCCGAAGGCATAAGATCAACAACTAGTGGTTTCCAGTCAAAAAACCTCCATGCCTTGTGAATAATCTATTTGTTGATAGATAAATATATTTATACATAAACCGAAATCTCCAAACGCTAATGTGAACTTTTGATAAACTAAGTAAAACCTTATGTAAAAGCTTAATTTTGTTTAGAGTAATAATGTCTAATGCCAATAAAGCTATCCCGAAGACTGCAATACCTATGGACACATATAAATAGACACATCAATGATAGGCCACCCTTGCAAACCCTTTAGGGGATTCTTTAACTGATGGATAAAGCAAAAATGAAAGTTGTTCAGGCATGCAAAATACTGGAGGATATGCCTGATCAAAGAAGTAAAAGAGTGACAACTTCACCGTTACTTATCATGCCTACATGCACTGTTACCACCGTGAACATACAAATACCAATACATTAACATCTGTTTACTGTAGAAATAAGTACCCTAATGTTGATACAATGTTGACTCTTTTTTTTGTTCCAATTATCTAGTTGGTTACCATCTGAGATGCTTTTAAATCTGCTATCAAGATTCCAGCCCAGATGATAAGATGCTTCAAATGTAGCAAATAGAAAATAGCAAGCACAAAAGAGGGAAAAGATAAGTTGGATTACTTCGAAAGAGATGATTCTCAAGGCTTCCACGGAACATGAATTCATAAACAAGTAATCTGTGCTCGTCCTCGCAACAATACCCAATCAACTTAACAAGATTGGGATGTCTAAGTTGGCCGAGAAAGTTGACCTCAGTCTGTCGGCACATGATCATAACAGAAGAGAAGAGGAATTTAGGGTTTGGAAGCAAAAGATAAAAGAAGCAAAAAGGAATATGCAAATAATGTGAAAAGTGAGAAAGAAACGCACAAGCCATTCGCGATGGCCCTGAAGACCCTCCTTGTTGAGAACCTTGACGGCGACAGGAAGAGACTTAAGCCCTACCTGCACATTCTCGTCAATGTAGCCTTTATACACAATCCCAAAACCACCTTCACCGAGAATGTAATCTGCGCGGAAGCTCTTGGTTATGGTCTCGAGCTCGTACAACGTGAAGGCGATTACGTGAGTATAGAGCACTGAATTCTTCCTCGATTCTTCTAGGTTACGGGGAGTTGAAGGATCGCTCAGATGTGATACTGTGCGGCTGTGCTTCTTATCAGAAGCAGCAGTTTTCACCGGCAATGAAGATACAATGTGAAGCTGCTGAACTGCAAATTATCCAGAATACGTTGGATCAATTGGTAGTTTTCTTTCAATTATAGAAGAAAAAGAAATTTATCAAACATTCAGAAATTGGATAGCGAAAAAAGAGAAATGCAATTAATGCAGGGATAGATCTGAGAAGAAAGGGGGGAAAAAGAAATAAAACCTTGAGCATGAGTGACAACAGCAGATTCCTCTCTAGTACCACAGTTGCCCATCTTGGGTGTGGATACTGGTTGCAGAAGCAGCAGGTGGTCCAAGCAGAGTAAAGGATATGGATATGGCTATGGCTATGGCTATGGCTTTCCTCCTGTTGATACTGAGTTCCACTTTCATTCTTCTGTAGCCTTCCTCTTCCCAAATTTCGTCACTCGCACATAGTGTGTCAAGTGGTGTCAGATATTATAATTGAAAAAAAAGGGTTTGGTAGATAACAAAATTCGGATTCCAGAACCTCTCTATCTCTCTCCCATGGCCTTTTATCCTGCACCAGCGTCTGCCTCAAAGTGACCAAGAATCTGTGGATGTCATGTCCCTTCCCTTTTTGCTGTATGTAGGTCCCTTCCCTGTTCAACCACCTTCTCTCCCCTACTTTCTTTTTTACCCCTTTTCCTTTTTATTTTTATATATTGGTGTAAACACCCACTCATATTTCTTCAGCGTTTTCTTTTTTCCTTTTCTTTCTTCAAAGATATTTATCACTTATGATGACGAACTTTGCATCTTTTTCTATATAATAAATCATTATCATATTCTTTATTTTAAAAAAAGAATTATCGTATTCTTTGACCTAGAGAACTCTTAGAATAGAGAAATTAAATCATTAACAGTGAAATCTAATAATATAACGAGTGTATATCCTAGTTTTTCTTATTAAAGGATCTACACCGAATAATATTATTTTTCAAACTAAGATGGTATGTATTATACTTCTTAGTAAGTAACACATGAATACATTTATAGGTACCATTAAATAATAAATTTATTAGACAAACTCGTACAAAAATTTTACATAAAATTTTACTTAATTTTAAGTAAAAAATTTTATGAAAAAATATATAAACTATATTTTAAACTTAATTCATTGTGGTAATCTTGTAAATAGTATGACATATAGAAATCATATTGCACCTCTCGATCTTATTTTAGAGCTATATCATGTTAATCATTAGTTATATACTAAATAAAATTATTATCTATATAATATTTACGAGACCATATGAGATATGGGATAGCAAATCACCAAGTTATAAAACAATTAAAATATAGAGATGTCCTATTTATGTGAAGGGGTGAAGCTTCCAACTTGGACTTAAACATTTGATCATGTTGTTTGTAAATTATTTAAAAGAAGATTTTAGATATTATTTCTTCAAAATATAAAATCAAAACAAGTTCATCTCTAAACATTACGTCTTTTAATAAATAAATAAATACTCCATCTTAATAGATGCATTAAGCATGAATTTGAACTTCCACCTACATGTAACACTCATAGGTCATAAAGAGAACTTAAGCAACATGAAAGGCATTATAGACATCTCATAGATAATAGTACTATATTCTTTTACATTTTGAATATTTTGTGAAATAATAACGAGTACAAATAATAAAATCATAAATAACCTTAGAAGATCCACTAAAAAGATTTCAGATAGCAAGATGTAAGTGGATCTAGAAGAAAAGAAGTGCAAATATGAAAATGTGAACTCTTTTAGGCAAGAGCGAAAATAAAAAGTTATACTAAGAGATAAGGAATTGAAAATGAGGAAACCCTTCCACCAATTTTGGATCTTTTTTGTAGTTATAACATACTTAGACTATGATATTTGGTAAATAAATATAAAAAATATTTTGTTTGATAGAAAAAGAGAAAAATGTGTTAAGATACAACTTAAGGAGACAAGTCTAATGAGGCCAACAAATTTGATATCCTTTCACAGACTTTGTACGAGAGTCTAAAATAAAAAAGGAACTCAAATTATAAACAGCAGGAGTGATCATTAATATAGATTTCTACTTCTAGAACTCAATAGAATGAAGTAGTAGAATGAAATAATATATTTTTAGAGGAAATTGATAAAATTATACTGTATAAGCATAATTTACCTAACTATTTTTAGATGGAAGAGGTTACCACTGGTTGCTATGTAATAAATGGAGAATTAATTCGTCCACTGCTAAACTAAGACATTCTATGAGCTTTTAAAATAAAGAAAACCAAATATTGGTCATTTGCACACTTTTAGATGAAAATGTTACATATGAAATCACAACAAAGACAATATTGAAAATTTTGATACAAAATACGATGAAGAAATTTTTTTAGGGTACTAAACTTTTAGTAAAGCTTATAAAGTTGTTAGTAAAAGAACTCTAGTAGTTGAGGATTCATGCATATAGTCTTTGATGAGTTTAACCCTCATTCAAAGAAAAATTATGAAGATTAAAAAATATGTATAATTAGGAAAATTGAACATCAATGAATCACCAATCAATGACATAAACAATGATGAACAATAAATAGAAGATGAATCATACAGTAAAAGCTAAGAACAAAAAATATAAATAATGCTACCTAAAGATTAGAAATATGTTGATATTCATTTTAAGGAACAAATTATAGGTGACACATCAAATGGAGTGAAGACTAAATGTGTTATAAGAAATGAATGTGATGACATTATTGGCAATTTATGGCTAGCTCAACCATAGCAAATTTACAGCTTGCTACACCATAGCTGATTTGTGGCTCGTTACACTATAGCTTATTTGTGGCTCACCATACCAAAACATGATTTATGATCATGCATGTTCCAACCACTGTGGTCCTAAAAACTATGACCACAACCGTACTTCGTCACAATGGTCCTAAATCTCTTATGCGCTTTCGCGTCATCATCCATAGGGAGTGAAAACAGGGTGGGGACAACAGAAGTAGATAAAATAGTCTAACAGATTATTCATGTTTTCATGTATCCCTTCATGCTTTTCATGCCATGTCAACAATTTCATGTAATCTCTTCTCGTATCAATTGCATTTCAACCTCATTCATGAATAACAAAATAAGCCCATTACACGATGCTGTATAGTAAAACAACTTTAAAATTAAAACTCATCACACCCTCAAATCTGCACAATCATGCATAAAATCAAATCATTTCTAATTTTTCTAAAAAAAT
>NW_019014692.1:1014720-1027782 GCF_000150535.2 Carica papaya | reverse complement strand
ATTTAATTTTCATTCTTGGTGTGTTATCTGTATTATTACATGTCTGATATTTCTAAATTAGTGTTTTCTTACATTAATCCTACTCACATGGATCGTTGCAATGGTAGGTGGAAAAAGGTATTTCTTAAACACTTATACTTTTATAAAATTCTTAGTTATCTCAATTAATACTGCATGCCTTACTAAGTTTTATAGAACTCACCCATTATATGCTGGGGCCTTCAAGATGACATTGAAGAAGATGTTTGCGATGAGTTATCTGCTAATTTACCTCTTGAAGCTTTTCTGGATCCAGTGGATCCATGATCATTGATGAGTGCATGTCTTCTCCCACACTCTGAAGAGTCCATTTACATGATGATGAAGTGACCTTTCTTTTGTATTTTGTTGCCACTTCTAGCCTCACTTGTATATGTATTTGGGAACTCATATATTTTGTAAGAGATTTTATGTTAAATTTTTTTAGTGTATATACTCTATTTAAATGCACTCATATTTTGTATCGGTATCTGGAACCTTTATACTATAATTAGTATTGAGGATGTTATAAGTGGTATCAGAGCAGAATTAGCAAAAAAATCCCTTACACTAATGCCAATCTAGAGTTAGAAAAAATCTTAGAGTATAGGAAACTTTCTTCTATAAACCTTATTTAGAAACTTCTTTGAAATCCCTACTTATTGTCTCCTTTTCATTTTGTAGGAAATGACACAGGGGCAGACCATCAGTAGAGAGAATCGAGGCCCATGACACACTGACCAGGGTCAAATTTACTGAGCTATTTTAAGCCATTAAGGGCTTGATAGCAACTGTCGTACACAATCAGACCAATATTGGTCAGCCTCTCCCACCTCTTGAGTGTCGTCCCCTTAATCATCCCATCTCCTAGCACATCATAGAGTTTAAAAGGTTGAACCTTCCTCACTTGATGGCAATCTTGATTCCATGGTCGCCAAAGCCTAGTTCTGGGAGATAGAGAAGCTCTTCATAGTACTGGATGTGACAGAAGAGTAGAATATTTCTTTGGCTACTTTTATGGTTATTGGAGAAGTGACTCACTGGTGGCAAGTGAAGAAGGATTTATTGCCAACTCCCACCACCTGGGAAATATTTATGGATGCCTTCTATGAGAATTTCTTCCCAACTTGTATACAGGATAAGAAGGAAGATGAGTTTATAGAACTCCGATAAGAGAACTTGACAGTTAGCCAATATGTTGCTAAATTTATTCAATTGTCAAGGTTTACTCCACTATTAGTATCCACCGAAGCTCGAAAGGCACATAAGTTCTTGAAGTGTCTTCGCCTATATATTTTTGATTGGGTTGCCATGTCCAAGCCCAGTTCCTATGGTGAGGTGCTGGAGAATGGCCAGTTGGCTGGAGACCTTATCTCAGCCAGCAACCAACGCATCACCCACTTCCACAGTTAGCAACAATAGCAGCAGAAGAGGAGAATTCCTAACCTTGGCCCTGACTGCTCAGATGAAAGACCTCGTGTTGTTCCACCACCTACTATTTGGACTTCTCCCCCTTGTGATATTATGGTCCCTACCATAGTGACCAACCCTGTCGACGTTTGAACCACTCCTGTTACAAGTATGCGAGTACACAGCATTTGGTGAATAATTACCCAAAAAGGCCCAAGGACCTCACCAGATTAGCTGCTCAGGGACATGTTTACCACCTGGATAAGCCTAGTGTCCCCTCTACTCCTGCTATCATTCATGGTATGCTTTTTGTTCATAATTCTATCGCACGTTCTTTGATTGGTATAGGTATCACTCACTCTTTTGTATCTTATAATTTTACTTGTAAATTAGACCTTAAACAAAAAATCCTAAGAAAGCTTTAAGCTGAAGAGACACCCTCTAGGGGATTATTAAAAGCTTCTTGTGTATATAAAAATTGTAAAGTACATGCCTCAAGGAAAGAATTCACTGTAGATATAATACTATTAGATTTTTTAAGGTTTGATATAATCCTAGTGATGGACTGGTTAGAAAAATGTAGGGAAATTATTGATTGTGAAACAAAAATTGTAAAACTACGTTTACCTAGGCAGTAAACTTATTTTGTTTTATAAAAAAAATTATAAAGAAGTGTTTTCTTTTGAAAATTTTTGTCTCTTTGCTCACCTTGTGTTGGATAGGAACATGGACTGTGACCCGATAATTTCTTCGATCCCCGTTATATGTAATTTCCTAGACGTATTTTAAGAGGAGCTACTAGGCCTACCTCCCAAACGAGAGATAGGGTTTCAATTAACTTGATTCTAGGTACCCAACCAATTTCGAAACCCCCATATTGCATGAGTCGTGCAGAACTTGCAAAATTGGAGCACCAGCTTTCTGAACTACAAGGACTGAGGTTTATCCACTCCGAGTCATTCCCCTTGGGGTGCGCCTGTCTTATTTGCCAAGAAGAATAATGGATCCCTCTGCATGTGTATTTACTATCGTGAACTCAATCAGGTGACCGTAAAGAGTAAGTACGCTCTACCCCGTATAAATGAGTTATTCGATTAGTTATAGAGTGCTTATGTGTTTTCAAAGATTGATCTCTAATCTGACTACTATCAGTTGAGAGTGAAGGAAGAGGACATTCCTAAGACGATCTTTCGTTGCAGGTATGTTCAATTTGAGTTTAAAGTTATGCCCTTTGGACTGACATGCCCCTGTAGCATTTATGGACTTGATGAATAGAGTTTTTCATCATGCACTGGATTAATATGTCATTATCTTCATTGATGATATCCTACTGTACTCAAAGAGCCCAAAAGAGCATGTTGATCACCTGACCCGTGTCATGATCACTCTTCATGAACACCATCTCTACTCCAAGTTTAGTAAGTGCTTCTTTTGATTGAACTAGATATCTTTTCTTAGCCATGAGATTTTTGGTGATTGGGTTTCTATTAATCCTTCTAAAGTCGAGGCAATAGTGACTTGGAGCCAGCCGACCAATATCGCTAAGATCCTTAGCTTCTTGGGTTTGGCTAGCTATTACTGGTGTTTTATTGAAGGTTTTTCTAAATTGCAGCCCCTTTGATTCGCCTTACCAGAAAGGGATTAGTCTTCAATTAGGACGAAGAATGTGAAAAATCTTTTATGGAATTGAAGTGTTGACTCTGCACTGCTCTAGTGTTGATCCTCCCTGACAACATAGGAAGGTTTCAGGTATTATATGATCCTTCCCATGTTGGTTTGAGTTATGTCCTTACGCAACATGGGTGGGTAGTCACATATAGTTCCAAATAGCTCAAAATCCATGAGTATAACTACTCCACTCATGACCTTGAGTTGGTGGCCATTGTATAAATCTTGAAGATTTGGTGTTATTATCTCTTTGGTCAAATCTTTAAGATCTACACCAACCACAAGAGCCTAAAGTATCTGTTATCATAAAGAGAATTAAACATGAAGCAAAGGCGCTGGATTGATTTATTAAAGGATTACGACTGTAAATCCTTTATCACCCTGATAAAGGTAATGTAGTCGTTAATGACTTAAGTTGGGAAGAATCAGCCATGTTGGCCCAGATGATGATGTCCAGTTAGAAGTTAACAAAATCAATACAGTCTCTCCATCTAAATCATTATGGTAATGGTGCTTACCTTGCCCAGATTTGTGTCCTGCCAAATCTTTTCATGAAGATTTAGGAAGTTTAATTTATCGATCCTGAGCTCGCACAAAACCTCAATAAGTTCACCTCAGATGAATTTTCTAATTACATGATGTCTGACAATGGCCTATATCTGTCCCAAAACTGTGTTTGAGTTCCTCCTACAGTCAGGAAAGATGTTCTTCAGGCAACTCATGCATCCAAGCTATCTATCTATCCAGGAAGCACAAAGATGTACTGTGATTTGAAGCATCAATACTGGTGGCCAGGAATAAAGAGAGACATCATGAATTATGTCTCTCGATGCCTCATTTATTAGAGGGTTAAGGTTGAACATCAGAGACTCGGTGGGTTGTTCCATAACTTCCCATTTTAGAGTGGAAGTGGGAACACGTGACCATGGACTTCATCATTGGTCTACCAAGGAACAATAATGGTTGCGATACAATACCTCATTATGGATAGATTGTCCCATTTCCTTGTCATTAAAACCACTGATCTTGTAAATAAGTTATTCCATTTGTATATTGACTAAATTGTTTGATTCCATGGTGTACCCTCCTCTGTTGTGTCGGATAGAGATCCCTGGTTTAGCTCCCACTTATGGGATAGTTTGTAAGAGGCCCTACACACCAACTTGCATTTCAGTATTGTCTATTATCCCCAGACTGATGGGCAGTCAAAGTGTACAATCTAGACACTAGAAGATATATTGTGTGCTTGTATTCTGGATTTTAGAGATAACTAGAGTAAATACCTCATTCTCTATGAATTTGCCTATAACAACAATTACCACTCTAGTATCTGTATGGCTCCATTTGAGGCTCTTTATGGTAGGCCATGCAGATCCTTACATGCTGGAATGAGATTGGGAACAGGCAGTATACAGGGATGAACTTTATCTAGGAAACTATTGACAAAGTGGATCTTATCCGTAAGAATCTCCTTACTGCCCAAATTCGCCATAAAAGTTATGCTAACAACCGCAGAAGATCTTTAGAGTTTGCTGTTGGCAACTGAGTATTTGTTAAGGTCTTTTCCTTCAAGGGAGCAATGAAGTTTAGAAAGAAAAGAAAGCTGAGCCCTCGATATATCGTCCTATGGAGACTTTGGAGCATGTTGGTCCTGTGGCATACCACCTTATGCCCCAAGAGTTTGTCAGTGTGTATGACATCTTCCACGTCTCCATGTTAAAAAAGTACCACCCAAACCCATATTAAATTGTCCCAATTTAGGAAACTCATATCAGCTCCAATTTGGCATACGGAGAGAACCCAACAGAGATACTAGGATAGACTGACAAGGTACTGCGCAACAAGAAGATTTTGATAGTGAAAATACAGTAACAGCACCACACCCTGGAGGAGGCTACATGGGAGTTGGACGATGAAATGCGGAAGCAATTTTTGCACCTATTCATGACAATTTTGGAGGACCAAAATTTTTAAAGGTGGGGAGAATGTAGCACCCCACACCTTAGCGCTTCATATGGTATTAAGACTCTATTTTATTCGAATCTTTAGCCATTAAACTTCTGTGGTGTAATATTATTTTATTTTATTTTATGTTATGAAAGTTGTTTAAAAAATTAAGAAGAAAAAAAAAGGGGAGAGGTTGATGCCGCGAGAATCACACCCACGTAGGACACCTGCACGCCCACTCGAAACTGCCTGCGTGCTGTGTGCCCACGTGTACAAGTGCCAGGCCAACAAGACGTGCGTTGAGGCGCACGTCCCATTGACCAAGGTGCCCATGACGCGCCTAATCTATACGTGAATCCTACGCATAAATGCGCCGTCGGGTGTACGACTTAGTGCTTACCCAACTCATGGATCCTGTGTTCAGACTCGTTGTGTTTGGCGTGCGGTTCCTCATATGTCTATACAACACGACAGCGTAGGGCAACCACCACACCTTGTGCGCACGATGCCTTGAGCCCCGTGCACCGCCCACTTGGAAGCCGTGCATCCTCCTTTGGCCAGTTGACTTGGATGACACATTGATGACATCATGATTTTCTATCTCTTCATGGATTTGTGACACTTGTCTCAAATCCGATGATACTCTTTTTTTATAAATGAGGACCTTCTCCACCCTTTTTCCTCGCCCATTTTCACCCTTAAGACTGAAATTCTAGAGAGAGAGAGAGAGTTAGGGAGAGAAAGAATAAAAAAAAGGGGGGATTAGCTTATAAAGAGTGATCGGTAATCAGTAAGGGATTCAATATTTTCTTCCACATTCTAAGAGAATTTTCTAGAAAAATATAAAAGTGAATATTGATTTGTTTGCATGACTTGTGATGTGATTTTAAGAGTGTGATAAGTTATTAATTATAACAATGTTTTAAATACATGCATTGTGTAAAGGCTTACCTTGTTATTTCATGAACAAGAATTGAAACGAAATTGAAACAAGAAGGGATTATATGAAATTGTTGACGTGGCATAAAAACATAAATGGATACATGAAACATAAATTAATCCATTACACTATTTTATCTACTTATGTTGTCCTCAACCTGTCTAGAAAGATGTGAGTTGACCATTCCCTGTGGATGACAGCGTGAAAGTGCGTGGAAAATCTTAGGACCACAGTGGCAAGGAACGACCATGTTCATAATCTTTAGGACTACAGTGGTTGGCACAGTCGTGGTCATAGATCGTACTATGGTGTGGCAAGCTGTAAATCTATTATAGTCTAGGGGGCTGCAAATCAGCTATGGTGTAACGAGCTACAAATCTATTATGGTTGAGCAAGCCGTAAGTTGTCGATAGTATCACCATAGTGGTAGTTGGGAGTCTGTATTAGCTAGTAGATAAAAAGTCATAATAGATTTCACGCAGAGTATGATGGTAAAAGACTTAATAATTGTGATTATATTGATTTATTTGATTTTCTCTCTTACTGTGTTATCTGTATTATTACATTGTCTTGATATTTCTAAATTAATATTTTCTTACATTAATCATTCTCTCATGGATCACTACAATGATAAGTGGAAAAAAGTATTTTTTAAACACTTATACTTTTATAAAATTCTTGGTTCTATCAATTTAATATTGTATGCCTCACTAAGTTTCATATAACTCACCCTTTCTATGCCGGGCCCTCCTAGATGACGTCAAAGAAGATGTTTGCGATGGGTTGCCCACTAAGTTAGCTCTTAAAGCTTGCATGGATTTAGTGGATCCATGATTGTTAACAAGTTCTTGTTTTACACTCCGATGAGTTCATTTACATGATGGATGAGGTGGCCTTCCTTTTGTATTTTATATCTTGTATTTTGTTACCACTTCTAACCTTAGTTGTATATGCAATTTGGAACTCATATATTTTGTAAGAGATTTTGTATTGAAAATTTTCGTTGCATATACTTTATTTAAATGCATTCGTATTTTGTATCGGTATCTGGCACCCTTATGCAGTAATGAGTATTGGAGATGTCACACTGTTGTTGTGCATGTGCAGCAGCTCTGCACATGTGCTGCTTGCTGTAGGCAGCTTCAGTTTTCCCGCGTGCGAAATATGCTTCCAAACGTGCGGGCTTGGCTGGGTCATGCGCTACTCACCCCACGCAAGTGGGCTTACACGTGCCCACCAAATGGGCTTCCAAGCCCATGTCTTGGCTCTAGTTTCTCCCCTTTGGTGCTTCCTTGACTTGGTCCTCTCTCGGGTTGGGCTAACACTCGGACTTCCTTATAATTCTTCAAGTCCGTTAATCTCACTTGGGCCTTAAGTTTCCTTTGGATAAGCTTGACCCAATTCCTTGAATAATCCTATCTAGAAAAGTTGTTAGAGATGAAGTTACTTTCTTGTTCAGGACATTTTCATTTAGAAAACTGGAAGACACTTTCTCATTTGAGTCGATCCTATTTACAAAACAAAAGGATGTTAGAATTACTTGTCTGTTTGGGACGGGACCTGCAGGAATTCTTGCAAAAAAAATAATTTTTTTTCTTTTCAGTGGACTCATAAGAATCCGAATCTCCATGGGATTCTTCCTTAATGCTGGATTGCATCTTTGAAACTAATTTTAGACCATTTAGGATCACATCATCCCTTTCTTCAAAAAGAATTGTTCTCAAATCTTGACCTTCATCATAAGAGAAAAGATTACTGATAATAATAGAAAACACACCATACTTGCCTGCCTTGTTACTTCTTCATTTATGTGGTTCATGGCTGGAATCACACTTTCTTTTGGATCATGTAAGATATCATTACTGGAAATAAAAGAATTAACAACTAAACATGGCTCATCTTGGTGGCTAGCTTCCTCTCTTTCTTGTGTATCTTCCATGATAGGGTGCTCAACTTCTGGGGGAGCTTGAATTTTTTCTTGAATAAAAATGTTTTCTGTCACATTATTATATGGTTAAGCCATCTCTTTCCCTTAATGCTTCTCTCACTAAGTCCTTTCATTCATCGAATATATATTAGATTTTTTACATGTCGTGTTGTAGTTGTGTACTCTTTGCAAAAACTCATTGTGAAATATTCCTACAAGAAAATGTTAGTGGAAACAAATAAATTCTTTCTCTCACCTTCACTCGTATTTACCTCGCAGTTTCTCACGCTACAGCTTCTTCCGTCAAATTGAACATCAAGAATCAAACCCACTTAATCAGATTTACACGCTTAGTCCCAATGGTTATTGCAAAGAATCAATGGTGGTTTCATTTTGTCGGTAGATAAAGGTCAGAACAATTTCACGTGATGAATAAAATGAAAGATAATGTATATCATAATTTGTTTAATTTTCTCTATCTTCAGCATGATTGATTTGATTGACATGATATGACTATAATATGATAGATTTGATGTTTTCTTTAATAAAATAAAGAACCCTAATATGACTCTTGATAATAAATAATGATGGTACTTTTAATTACCCTTGAAATCTTATGATGTTATTTAAATACTATTTTTTTTACTAAGTATATGAAACTCACCTCTTTTCATGCCCCTTTTAGATGAGGAAGATAATGAGAAACCGATCGCTGACCTACCCCTTGAAGTCTTTGAGGATTCTGTAGATTCATGAACCTTTATGAGTGCATAATTATTTCGCACTTTGATGAGTCCATCTTTTATAGAGGCTTGTAATTAATTTTATTTCCGTCTCAGTAATGCATAGAGCTCTATTATTATTTTGTAAATGATTGTATTTATTTGTTCCGCTATATATATTTATCTATTATGTACTGGTAATCTGTTTCTATATCTAACACCCTTATGCCTTAATATTTGGGATGTCATAGAAATGATGGTGTAATGCAGTTGCAACACAAAAAATAAACGTGAAGCAAACAGTTTTCACTCAGCAAATGTGAGTTAATCTTTCTTTACTTTTACAACAGAATGAAACAAATTTTTTCACACACACCTGGTAGGTGATTAACCTTCTTATGATGAATCTAAGGTTTTCATCACACTGATAGACAATTAATCTTTTTTTTCTTGTTTTAATGCAAACAGAGCGCCAATTACCTTATGATGTGCAATTGGGATATTGTAACACCCTAATTTTATTTTTATTATTATTATTGAAATTATTATAATTTTATTTTATTTTAATTTTTTTAATTGATTTATTTAAGTAATAATATAATTGTTTTAATTTAGTTTAATTTAATTTAATAGAAATAAAAATAATAATAATGATAAAAATGGGTAAAATTATTTTTAGGGTTTAATTGAAAACAATTTTGAAAAAAAGGGTGAAAATTCATATTCTGGGGGTGTTTTTGAAAAGAAAATCGGAAACCGATGGTCAAAACACAATTTAAAAAAATTACGCCATGTCAACAGCCACGTCAGCAGCCCGGTCAGCAGCTCCGGTCAACCAGGACACGCCGCGTGGGAGAGACGCTGACGCGGGAAGGACACGCAGAACGGGCCACGTGGGCGATCCACGTACGCGCGATCGGACAGCTGAGATCCGTTCCCGCGCGCACGGACGGCCCAGATCAAACGCGCACGCGAACGACCCAGATTGAATCACACACAGACAGCCCAGATCGCATCGCGATGGACGGTCCAGATTCATTTCTAATTTAATCACGATCGGACGGTCCAGATTAAATCATGATGGACGGCTCATATTAAAAGGAGAAGGTTATAAATAATCTCATCCACACCCAACCCCAAACCCTAGCCGCCAGAGCCCTTGCTGGAGAAGACAGCTCAGCCACTAGAGGAACCGACCGCCGCCACCCCTCATCGCACCGGAGCACTTTTCTGCCGCTAAACGAGGTAAAATTTCTCCCATTGACTCGGATTTCGATGCAAACAAATTAGCAATAGAATGATTTAATTGCTAATTTATGTAGAAACAAGAATGCTAAAGTAATTTAACATAGAAAGCTCACTAGGAGTTTAGCTTTGATATCAACTGATGCGAGAGGGACTTAGAAGGATCATAATAGTCCCAGAACCTCACTCCACGTAAAATTACAAAGCTTTACTACCTAATTTCACTCTCCCTAGTTGATTTTACACTCATCAATAGGGAATACAAAAATAAAAAATAATCAAAAAAATAAAAAGAAAAAGGAGGGACGCTATGACTTACTCGATAAGTCGATCATTGATTCCCTTGCTCAATTTTCCGTGTGAGCTAGGCGTGACAACTTTCAAGCGCTTGCGACAATGCGCACGCCAGTAGCAGGGACAGTCTGCACATGTGTTGCTTGCTGCGTACGACTTCAGCTTTCTCGTGCGTGCAAAATGCTTCCAAGCATACAGACTTAGCTGGGCTGTGGGCTGCTCACCCCTCATAGGTGGGCCTTCATGTGCGTACCCAATGGGTTTCTAAGCCCATGTTGTGGCTTGGGTTTCTCCCCCTTGATGCTTCTTTAACTTGGTCCTTTCTCGGGTTGGGCTAACACTTGGACTTCTTTATAATTCTTCAAGCCCATCAACCTCACTTGGGCCTTAAGCTTCCTTTAAATAAATTTGGCCCATTCCCTTGCATAATCCTATTTAGGAAAGTAGTTAGAGATAAGGTTACTTTTCTGTTCAGGGTGTTTATGTTTAGGAAACTGGAATCTACTTTCCCATTTGAGCAAAACTTATTTAGGAAACAAAAAGATGTTGTAATTGTTTGCCTGTTTGGGACGGGATCTACAGGAATTCTTGTGGGAAAATGATTTTTCCTTTTTAGTGGACCTGCAGGTAATCATTCTGCAGGAGTTCGAATCTCCACGGGGTTCCTCCTTGATGGGGGATTGCATTTTTTAACCTAATTTTAGGCTGTCTAGGATCACATCACAATTTAATTGCTAATAACTAATAAGATAAGAAAATGTATGGACTTAGATTTGGTGGGCTACAGAGGCCTGTGGATGAACAATCTCAAAATCAAGGTTGAGCTAAACATGGGTAAGCCCCTACTACTAGGTTTTCTTATAGGGATTTCAAAACTATATCTAAAATCTAAATAACCAAACTTATATCAAAACAAATATATTAGATTTCTAACGGAAGTATACCTAAATCTATAGCATAAAAAATCTGCACGTCTTGCAGTAGATCTTTCAAATTAGGACGTACACTTTTGATGTCTCACACTCTCCCTATTTTTAGTGATAAAATATCATAATAGAAAATTTTTTACGTGTAATTTAAGTACCATAACCGTCGATTTATAAGCAAACACTACCTGTGAATTTTTTATATTCATAATTTGATATATTATAAAATTAGGAATTATAGATTTAGTTTCTGCACATAAAAATAAAACTCATAGTTTAATTTGATGTATTAAGACCCATTATATCCTTTACCGTATTGGATCACTTTTAACTAGACCTAATTAATTTAATAGTCTTTTATGCACAGTAATTTACACATATAAGCTCACATTATAAATTTAAAATCCAACATTTCTTGCCTAAATATGATAATAATAATTTCTATTGGATATAATTGAGATATATATGTTGATTTTATGAAGTGACAAACATTTAATTAATATTAATATTATTTTAAAATTATGTTTCATGCAATGTGCTGAAAAATGTACACGAGCTGGAGGAAAAAAATAAGACATGAATATATGACCTTTAGAGATCTTAAGGAAGAGGTCTAAGAAGAAATTAAAAATTGAATCTTTAAGTGTCCTCCAAAGAATATGTATAAAGAAGAAGACCATTTCATATCGCACAATCATGTTTTTATAAGAAAAAGATTTTGCAAAGAATTTTATAGATTAAATATTTTACAACAAAAGTCGTCCTGAATCACATTAAAAACACACTTGAGGCTCACTCGATTCATGTTAAAATTTGATTACAAAGTTAAAATATTTTTCACTATTTAAAAGAATAAAGACATAATTTTAAAACTTTTCATCTCAAATGATTAATTTTCTGTCTATATTATAAATATGAATCGTCTAACTCGGAAAAAAAAAAAAAAAAAAAAAGAGAAAGAAAGGAAAGAGAGAACGTAGGAAAGTGAGTGATAAAGAAGTATTCAAGTAGAAAACTAAAGATCTTTTTTCAAAATATTATCTCTAGTACATCACCATCTCCTCCTTTGGGCTTTACGGACAACATAGACTTTTGTAAAAGGAGCTTTGAAGTGAGTTTTTAATTTTTTTTCTGAATAATTTTTTATGAAGTGTGCTTATTTTCTCTTAAACAATCATTTAGGAAAGTAACCAAACAAAAAAAAAAAATTTCTTTAAACAAAAATAAACGTCCCCAAGTTTGTGCTTTTAATATTTTATTTCTTTTATCATTGAATACTTAGAATTACTTTGTGGAAAGATTTTTCAAATGAATCTTCAGTTGCTTTTCAAGAGAAGATTATGCATGTGTTGTTAAAGAGCAAAATATAGAATGTTATTAAAGCCTATGTGATGATCAAAGAACTCCTATTTTGTTTCTTGCTCCCGACCACTTCTATTTCTGCATTGTTCTTCATGCTCTAGACCGCATTTCAGCCTCAGTCCATGCCTTACATACCCACACTCCCCTTTTCTTCCATCCTCAATGGGTTTCTTTTTTATTTGAACATATGGAAACCCTAAATCAATTGCAGCTATACATATAAAGAGGATTGACTGGGTTAGCAGCACTTTTTATACTCAATAAGCCATTGTTTTGTTTGAACTTCAGCCTATCCACTCGTAAAGTCAACATAGTTTAACTTGGCATGTGATTAGAATTAATTGGCGGTTCATAACCTTTTATGGTGGGCTATTATTAGGGTGAAAAACTCATAACTATGTGAAATAAATTTGTTTAATGAATATATTTTTTTTACCAAAAAAAAAAAAAAAAAAAAACAAATGTTTTAATAACATACCTTGGAAAAATCTTAACAATTGTTCGTCTCTTTAACAAGGTCAAACAAATTAAATATCTATTATTTATTGGACGGATATCTAGTAAATATTTTTTATTTTATAATTACAAAGCTTATTTTTTTAT
>NW_019014692.1:986950-998194 GCF_000150535.2 Carica papaya | reverse complement strand
ATCCTAGAAGACAAAGATGGCATGTCTGAGGCTACGCATGGAGAAAGGCACCTGGGGCGAGCGACCCGAGTCTTTGACTGCTACTCAGCCCACTACACCCAACCCACAGGCCAATAAGCTGCGTGCCCAAGAAGAACGTGCGGTCCAGGTAGCACATCCCTACAGATGAGCTGATAAAGGCCCATCGAGAGGACCGGAGGGCCGACCCTTATCCTGAGGCTTGACCCAGCAGACCCGCACCTGAGGGAGAAGAAACTGGGTCGAACACTGACCCAGTAAGCTGACCTAGCAGCCATTGCGGCCTAGCTAAAGAGAAACCCAGGCGGGCTGTAGAGCTGTATAACTTAAGGGCTGCGCATGCAGGGGCCCGACCCAATCCTAGTGTCCACATGTGGGCATCCCTAGCCCACACGGGTGAGGCGTGTGACGTTTGTGGGAGAAGGGAAGAAGTTGCAAGCTTTTTGGACTTATTTTCACCACATATCCCAAATTCAGCAAATTCACATGGCAATTATCCCCATAATATTTAATTATTATTATTTAATTTAATTTTATCCAAGGGCTAATTATATAATACTTTAACCTTAGAATTATCCCAAACTATTATTTTATTATATAATTTTAATCCTATTATTATTTTGAATTAATTTCTCCATGTGTTTTACATAGAAATTACATGAAATAAGTATTATATTATCTTAATATTATTTTATTATGTAAGTCTATCCCTTAGGATTATTAAATTAATTTCTTTGTATTTCGATAGAATAGAATAAATATACTATTATGTAATTATCCTACAATTAGATAGAATTTTATCTAGGATATTATTTTAGTATTTTATGCACTAGTTTGTACTCATCTAAATTGCTCCATAAAAGGCTATAAATAGGTCTTTACCCACAGGTTGTAAACACACAAATAACAATCAATTTCAGAGAATTCTTGAAACTTTAGGCTTTTCTTTTATTATCTTTTTGCTAAGTTAGCTTTTTCAAGTTCTTTGAGAAGCAGAAGTTTTCAGAAGTCTTGTTGAGCCAAGGAGCGGGGATCAACTTATCGGTAAGTTCATGGCATTTTTTTTTCTTTATTTATGTTCTCTAGTCTTTGTTTTTGCATTCCTTTTAGGATTGTAGATTCAATTAGAGGGAGGGATTTATCTAGACAGTTAAAGTTTTGTTATTGGATACGTTGAATGAGTTATAAGAGTTGATTCAATCCTCCCCATACCCTCCTGCGTCAAGTTACAAAAAAGAAAAAAATAAATTTGAAAGGATTTAGGAGAGGCAAGAAGCTCGGGCTACCTTTAGGCTACTCGGGCTGGGCCTGGATCACATAGACGGCTTGGCAGGCCGCGTGCTATTGCTGCATGGGCATGGGCCCCACATGTGCACCCCAGCTAGGCGTGGGCCTTGCTACTTACGATCATGTAGGTTGTTGCGTGCATGCGATGCACTTTTTGCACACTTGCATACATGTGTCGAGGGTACGAGATTGTTTGTTTGCATGCCTCGTGTTCTGTCTCAAGCGGGCAGTGGACCTGCATTTACATGTGGGTCTTTCCGCATATGCGACGGGTTGCACTCGTGTGTGAAGTTCGTCACATGCGTGGCACCTACCATCACTTAGCTTTCCAATTCGAACTACTTCCTCTGGGCTTTCTCTTTGGGTTTGATGGTAATTATCCATTCGTGAATGAAAAGGTTGAAAATAATTGGTAACTGTTTGACCTAGGTTCAGGTAATTGGCCTTGTGGACAGTTGGATTTGACTTCCTATCGGTCCCAGCTCCTACCTTGAAGACACTTGAAGAACTTAAAAATTAGTAGAGCTAATTTAAAGTAAAAGCTTTATTTTTTGAATTATGAAGATTTGTGATTTACATCCTATAGTGAGGACTTTATATAGGCTTTCACCTGATTATTTCTACTAGAATACAAATACTTCAAAAATAATAAAATAACACTCCATCCCAATTCTTGTCCTAAAAATATTAATTAAATAATCATAAGAGATAGATTTATATTAAAATAATAATAAATAAAATAGTAAAATAATTGCAACTTTTTTATCCCATGTGAGTTTTAGATAAAAACACATGGAAAATATGCAGAAAGGAGTCTCAAATTTTGCCAACAGCTGCATATTCATGCTAAGCATGCCAACTGTGCAGGAGACATGCCCTCATGTGTGTTAGGTTGCGAATATGCGACCAGCTTGTGTGCGCACTAGCTTGCACGTCTGACAAAGTCTCGCTCATGCTGCACGAGTATTTGCTTCCTGTAGGTGTCGTGCGCGTGTGTGTAGGGCCCTTGATGTGTGTGCTTGCCCCACCTATTTATAGGTAATAGAGAAAATCAAATAAATCATGAATTGCTACGATTTTCGTGTCTACTTTGCGAAGTCGTTTCGACTTTCATCTACTGAGGGCAGATATGGATTTCCAACTACTCATGTGGAATGACAAAATCATATATTTAATAGTAATTTGCTCATGATACATTTCCGGCTAGCCAAACCATGGCATGATCTATGACCACAATCGTGCCAACTACAATGGTCCTATCAGATATTCTATAGCCACGACAGTACTTAGGCAAATGTGACTCCAAACAGATAATTCACGTCACCACTCTCGTTAGAAGGTATGCCGTCATTCACAGAGAGCGGTCCTCTCATATCTTTCTAGACTAGATGGGGATGGAGAAACAGAAGTCCCTTAGAGTTAAAAAGCAAAACGAGACACTTCATGCATTATATATGTCAATACAGATATATATTTTCCATACAATTTCATGTTCATCCTTATTTTCATATTTTAGAAAATTACCACCAAAATCATGTCATTTAAATTACATGCAAATCACCAAGTGTCTATATAATCTTATAACATGCTTTATCAAGAAAAAAATATTTCATTTGAACAATTAAATAAAAAACATGCAAATCATAAATTTCAACCTTCCAACTTTTACTTTCTAAAAATACTCCTTAAGATGTTCAAGAAAATACTAAATTCCTTACCAAAACCTTGAAGTATTTTTACATCTTTCTTCTTCTTCTCCTCTCCTTCTTTCTCTAGGTCACTCCCTCTCTCTCTAAGCTCTTGGAAGATGAAAGAATGAAATGGAAATGATGAGGAAAAATGGAAGAGAGAGGTCCCTATTTATAGAAAATGGAGACCGTTATATTTGCGCCAAGTAGCAAAATCTGGTGATGAGATAGAAAGTTGAGTGGAAAAGAGTGATGTGACACAACGCAATGGCAGCACAAAAAATGGAGGAAGAACCTCCCAAATAACGGTGGCTCACCGCCCAATTTGATGCACGGTGCTCAATGGGTCATAACACACTGCCCGAGGCAACAACGTGCCTCCTTAAGTCGGTCGCGCGCGCAGGGCGCTGCACACATAGGGCGCATGGCTCCTGGCCTATCTATATGCGATGTGATGCACGCAGACTGACCTATCTACGAGCGATGGGATGCGCATGTAGATCGGATTCGTGCCTTGCGCAAATGGGAATTGTGCACGTCCCAAGCTGGCTGCGGGCATGCGTGGCGCGCAGCGTGGGATGCTTGGGCGGGTGGATTTTTACCACAGATGTTTCCCACGAGTTTCCGCCACTTTTCCATCTTTTCTTCTAAAAATTGTTTTTAAACAAAAATAACAAAAATAATAAAATAAATTTGACAAAAATAACCAAATTATAATTTTTTAGAATAAAATTAAAATCACTAACTAAATTTACGAAATACGATATAAAATTTACGAGATAAATTTAAAAGAGTTCATGTGCCCTTAAGACCCAAATAAATAGGGGTTTTCATATGCAAATTTAGTGCGAAGGTTAGTGGAGTGTTACATCGAGACTTCGGCAAGCTCACCTAGCTTGGAAGAACTTAAAGAGAAAAATTAGCACAATGCTAATAAAAGCTCAAAACCTTTATATAGGCTCTTAATTACTACTTCTATATGGAGTAGGATTTAAAAATCCTATTCAAATTTTAGGATTATTTTAACTAAAAAACAAATACTTAATTAAGTAAATAATTAAATCCTATCCTAATTAAAATTTAAATACATAAATAATCTAATACTAAATGGAATTTGAATTAAACACAACAATTAATTAATTAAAATAATAAATTCCTCTTCATGGTCTATTGGCTCATCTCTATGATCTTGGACTTCTAGTTGACTTTGGCTTCATGTTCCCCTTTCTTTAATAAGTCTCCTTAAATTCAATTTGCTGTAAAATATATTTCTTGGGCTGTAAATTGAATGGGACAATTTTTCTTGAGGTCTTGATTGAATTTAGAATGACTTTGGAGTTCTTCTTCTGGTTGGAATTCATCACTCCTTTCTTGAGTGCTCTCTTCAATTTTGTGTTCTAAATTTTCCAGCAAGGTTTTTTCATTATTCAAGTCTAATTCTTCTTATTTTTGGATTCCCAACGAGTGTAGGAGGTGGACTCCTTCATGGATTCCAAGTCCTTATTCTTCTCCTCTTTTCCTTCATGATATGTCACTTCAACTAGGATTGGAATATTTATGTCTATTTCCTCCTTAAAGTTTTCTTTCTTCTCCTTTTTCTTGTTAGAAATAAATTAGTTCAGTTTTCTCATCCTCATGGGATTCAAAAACAATAAGTCTTCTCCTCCTCTTGCCGCTAAACCATTCCCATCATGGTGGTGTGTGGCTAGGGCTTTCGGGATGAGAAGTCGTGCATAATTGGCCTTTTTTGGCTTCCTTGGGGTATGACAAAGGTGTCTTAGGACTTCTAGAATGGATTTTGGGCTCAAGGCCCTCTTTCTTTCTTGGGTTGGGTTGTTCACGGTCGCACGGGGTTGGTTTGGGGCCATTCAACCCATGGCCACTAGGGTTGGCTTGTTGGGCCTCCATAATTTAGCCTGGGGGCTCAGAACATGAGTTTGACCTTGGAAAGACTTGGGCCACTCGTCTTTGAGCCCACAAGGCCTCAGCCTTGGGCTTGGGCCAGCATGGCATGGGCCATGCAGGCGGGTACCCGTGCGAATGGGTTTAGGGATGTGTGGGTGGGTGACCTGCAATTTGGTTAGTTCCCGCGAGTTTCCTTCATGTCTTGGGACTCCTTTCCTAAGACATCAAGTTAATAATAATAACATGTTATATCCTAGGATAAGTCATAATACCATGTGATAAAAAAAAGTGTTCATCATCCATGACAAACCCAAATCACAACAAATATAGGAAAATCAAAATACCATGAGTACTAAAGGAAACATAGTGTTTCATAAACGTTAGAAGCTCAAATATTTTATAATTATTTTAAGCTAGCTTAGTAAGTACTTATGATATCCCTGATGTCTTTAGCCATCTAACTATTTGCATCCTATACTTGATATGGTTGAGCACGGAGGAGTTGACTTTATTTTAGCAAATTTTGAATATTTACTTATTTAACATTGGATGTGGAGAGTTGTGAGGCTTTTTGGCTAGAGTTGAGGGATTTTTCCCATTTCATGTGAAGAAGAATTAGGCTTTAGGTCTCATAATAGTAGTGGCGACTAATGGAATCAAGGATCCATAAAAGAGGAGTAAAATTCATCTTTGTTTCCTTCATTATATTCATGATAATATACTATACACACCAAGGGTTTTCTTTGAAGTAGATGTCAAAGAATAATAGTTCCCATTACTATAAATTCTTATAAAGGCATATGAATTGAGCATGATATTGGTTATAATAATATGGTGTAAGAATCAATTTTCCTGAGGCAATGTAAAGGCTATAGTTTGAGAGTGGTCGAGACAATCATCATTTCAATAGTAATTTTTAAGGCCTCAACCTTATCAATACAAGAGATGGTACTTGACGAGAGCTTAATTTCATAAAAATGAGCTCCTCTAAGAGACATTTTCATCCATTTGGCCAAGCTTTCTAAAGTCATTTTTACATCATTTTTTTTCCGTTTGAGTTTGTAGGATTTCATGAGAAACTTGTGCCAAATTTACATAAAATATTCGTACTATTATAGGGAAATTTTGTTAATATACTCTAGAAGTTAATCCACCTTTGAAGATTTATGAGTTTATTTATCTAGTAATTATGAGAAAAAAGATTTGAAGATTTATTTAGCTGAATAGAAGTCTTTGAAATCTATATGGATAATGTTTTCCAATGCTCAAGAGAGAAACACTCGATTACGTTAGTTGAATCATCACCTCCTATCTAAGGTTCTTTTAGCACAAGGAATAGTTCCTTTTCTTTTTTCTCTTTTATTGGAATGGGAGAAGGTGGTTGAGAAGTAAGGCTCCAAATTAGAGATGAATGGAGTAGGTGTCTTTTCTTTAATTAAAAGAATGATTTTTCAAATCAATTGAGAGTGCTTTTTGCACTTTTTTCAATCTAACTATAGTGTAACAAATGTAAAGAGGAATGATTGAGAGAAGATGAGATCTAAAGAACGAGAATTTTCCATGTGCATTAAGAACACTAAATAAAGAAATAGTTTAGGAGTCAAAAAATTAAAGAAATTTATGAAAAATTTACAATTTAACCTATCCACTAACAATGTTCACTTGGTTACCCCTTTTTGAGTTACCTATCAAATTAACTTTTGTAAAATCTAAAATTTCAATATTTATCCCAGTTTTCTCTCTAAATTATACTCAATTAGATAAGTCATGTCAATCTCTTGATGTGTTGATCAATTTTGGACAATTTTGTATAATTTGATGGAAGGTTCACTTATTATAGTGACTTTAAATTGTTTATATATTGTATCATCATTGTATCACATGATGAACACATTGCTGGAATTAGGTTGAAATAAGTACTCAAAATATTATCAGATCCGGTGCTATATTTCTTACATGTGTGCTAAAGGATATGATCAGATTGTGTGCTTAATTTGTGCCATGAGATGCGATTGTTCCAATTAGTTCTGAACTTTTATTGAAATACGCAATGTTAAGTTGAAACTTGTGATGTGATAACAGATGTGATGAGTTGAATCAAATCATGATGTATTCGTTGATTGTTAGAATGTGTGAAGTGCTGAAATGTTTAATCATACAATCACCTAAGATATTTTCAAACTTTTAAATTAAAAATTTAAAGCACCAAAAGATTTCTCTAAGTAGAGTGCTTGTTTTGTTATTAACTTAAAATATCAAGACCCTAACTTTCAACATCCAAAAGTCATACATCCTCTATGTCTCCCTTCCCTATCAAACTCACCAGCTCTCTATCAAATGTCTCTCTTACCTCATTTACTTTGTAAATGTCACATCATTTCACTTAATCCCTTCAACTACCGATTCACCATTTATATAACACCTCCCTCATCATCCCTTACATAAAGTCATAAACTTAACCTCCACATTCCCTTTCATCAGGTACTTCACTCTTCTTCTCCTCCATCATCATGGGACACCAAAAAGAGGTACCTTACTTAAAGAGAAAGAAGCTTTAAGAAGCACTAGTACCATAAACCTTGCCTCTCTTCTAGTTCAACTTCAGCCTCACATGTTCTAAGTCTTGAACCCCTTTCTCCGCCATTAATAACCCAAGCTCTATTTTTTAAAACCCAATGTAAGCCTCCTCCGCTATAAAATCGATTACTCACATGGGCTCTCCATCTGTTAAAAATTAATCTGTAAATTAGAATATAATTAATTACTTTGTTAGTAGTTAAACTTCATAAATTAAAGTCTCCATATATCTTTTGCTTTGGTAGTAGTTGTGAGTCATAAATTAGATTTATTATGTTTGTTGGTGGTTATAATTAATTCTAGTAGTTGTGATAGTGCCTATAAATAGGCATGTACTGTAAAATTTTTTATAAGAACCATAATAGAAAAACTTGAGTCTTCTCATTAGTCTCTCTAGCCTCTTCCTCCTACCTCTAACAAAGTGGTATCAGAGCTTGGTTTCTTGTTAAAATTTTAGAGACGGCTAGTAATAATCTATTTTCTTTCTAATTTTCTTATTTTACAAAAAAAAACTATGAGAGTTTGTATCTTCGTATGAAAGCCATACTTAACTAATAAGATGTGTGGGATATTGTAGAAAGAAGCTTTACTCCACTCGAAGATGAAGGATCCTTGACTCAAAATGATAAGGATGCTTTTGTAAGAATAAAGAAGAAGGATCAACAAGCTCTTGCACTCATCCATCAAGGTTTGGATGTATCTATGTTTTTAAAGGTGGCTGATGCTACCAATGCAAAGCAAGCTTGAGAGATTTTGAAGAATTCCCTCCTCCTTGGACAAGGTGAATAAGGTATGACTCCAAACTTTACGAGGCAAGTTTGACGCTTTGCAAATAAAGGATGTTGAATCCATTTCAGATTTTTGCCCAAAGGTAAAGTCTATAGTAAGCCAAATGAGAAGATATGGTGAGATAATGGAAGATGTTTGTGTGGTGCAGAAAATTCTTCAATTGTTGCCACCAAAATTCGACTATGTGGTTTGTGCCATTGAAGAATCAAAGGATCTAGACATTTTGACATTTGAACAATTAGAGGGATCTTTACAAGCTCATGAAGAAAAAATAAAGAGAAGACAAGAAGAGCCTTTAGAACAAGTTCTTAAATCAAAGGCATCTTTAAATGATGGTGGAAAGCAAAGAGGACGTGGTTGTGGTCGTGGTCAAGCATTTAAAAGAAATGAAACTCAAGATGATGCCAGTAATGAAGACAAAAGTCAACCATCAAATAGAGGCCGTGGAAGAGGAAGAGGTAACTATAGAAATTATAACAAATCAAATATTGAATGTTACACTTGTCACAAATATGGACATTATGCTTGGGAATATCATAACACTTTAAATGAGAAGGATGAACAAGCCAAATTTGTCAATGATAAACATGAGGAGGAAGAAACAACTTTATTACTAGCATGTAAAGAGGGAGATAGTGATACCCATAATTCATGGTACTTGGATAATAGAGCAAACAATCACATGTGCAGCAATAAAGAAAAATTTGTGGAGTTTGATGAGAAGATTAATAGCAATGTTTCTTTTGGAAACTCTTAAAAAGTTCAAATTTAAGGGAAAATTAAAATTCTAATCTCTTCAAAAAATGGTGGGCATATACTTATTACTAATGTTTACTCTGTGCCAAAGTTAAGAAGTGATATTTTGAATTTGGGCCAACTTCTTGGAAATGGATATGAAATTCACATGAAAGATTATCGTCTTTGGCGTAGAGATCAAAGAATTTGATTACTAAGGTGCACATGTCAAAGAATAAAATGTTTATCTTGAATCTTAAAACTATTGAAGTAAGATGTTTAAAGGCTAATGCGGAAGATGAAACATAGTATTAACATATGAGATTTGGCCGTTTGGACTTTGGCGCACTTAAGGCGATGGGAGACGAAAAAATGGTGAAAGGGATGTCATTAATCAACCATCCTAATCAATTATGTGAAGCATGTCTACTTGGAAAGCTTTTAAGAAGGAGTTCCCCAAAAAAAGCTATTATAAGAGCAACCAAGCTACTTCAACTTGTGCATGCCGATGTGTGTGGGCCAATCAATCCACTCTCATTTGGTAAAAACAAATACTTTCTATTATTTATTGATGATTTTAGTAGGAAGACTTGGGTATATTTTTTAAAGCAAAAATCAAATGCTTTTGTTGTTTTTAAAAATTTCAAAGCTCTTGTAAAAAAAGATTGTGGTTGTGAAATAAAGTCTTTGAAAACAAATAAAGGAGGTGAATTTACTTCCAAAGAATTCCATGATTTATATGAATCTAATGGAATTTGTCACCCTTTAACGGTTCCAAGACCACCATAACAAAATGGAGTTATAGAAAGAAAGAATAGAACTATTTTTAATATGGCTAAAAGTATATTGAAAGCAAAAAACATGCCTAAGGAATTTTGGGCCGAAGTAATTTCTTGTGCAGTGTACTTATCTAATAGATCTCAACATCAAGTTTGAAAGACATGACTCCCCAAAAAGTATAGAGCGGAATAAAACCTAATGTCAACCATTTGCGAGTTTTGGAAGTATCACATATGCTCATGTTCCACAACAAGAGATATTTAAGCTCGATGATTGAAGTGTCAAACATATTTTTATTGGCTATGATGCAAACTCAAAAGGCAATAAATTGTATAATCCAAGCAATGGTATGGCCATGGTAAGAAGAGATGTTGAATTTAATAAAAAAACGACTTGGAATTGGGAAAAAAAGAAGAAAATGCTTATGATTTCTTTTCATACATTGAAGAGAAAAACCAAGAGACCATAGTACCTTTGCAAGAGGTAACTCCACCTCATTCTCCAAATCATGTTGTATCTCCCATTTCTCAAGAAAGTTCAAGTAAAAGGCCATGAAAGTTGAAGAGCATTCAAGATCTTTATGATGAAATTGAGAAGATCACTAATTTTGATATAAATGATTTGTTTTGTCTTTTTCTTGACAGTGAATCAAAAAGTTTTGATAAAGCCATCAAAGATGCAAGATGGAGACAAGCCATGGAGGAAGAGATCAAATCCATAGAAAATAACAAGACATGGGAGCTATCCACTCTTCTAAGGGACATAAAGCTATTGGTGTCAAATGGATCTATAAAGCTAAAAAAGATTCTCAAGGAAATGTGAAAAGGTACAAGGCAAGACTTGTGGCTAAAGGATACAAGCAAAAACATGGGATTGATTATAATGAGGTTTTTGCACCAGTTGCTCGCATAGAGACTATTCACTTGCTCTTAGCTACTTCATCTCAAAAGAAGTGGAAAAATTTACAACTTGATGTAAAATCGGCATTTCTCAATGGCTATCTTAGTGAAAGGTTTATGCAGAACAACAATTGGGTTTCATTGTTGAAGGGCATGAAGATAAAGTGTTAAAATTGAAAAAAGCATGGAATAGCCGTATAAATAAGTATTTTAAAGATAATAGATTTGTTTGTTGCCTTCATGAATGTGATCTTTATGTGAAGTATCATCCTAATGGTGATATTTTATTTGTGTGTCTATATATGGATGGTCTCATCTTCACGAGCAACAATCCAAGTTTGTTTGAAGAATTCAAGAAAATATGTTACATGACTTTGAAATGACTGATATTGGGCTCATGTTTTATTATTTGGGCCTTGAGGTGAAGCAAATGGAAGATGGTATTTTTATTTCTCAAAAAGGCTATGTAAGAAAAGTCTTAGAGAAATTCAAAATACTTAATTTCAATCTTGTGAACACGCCTATGGAATGTGGAGTCAAGTTATCAAAGTTTGATAATGGGAAAA
>NW_019014692.1:964490-978686 GCF_000150535.2 Carica papaya | reverse complement strand
CGAGTGATTTTCTTTGCTTCTTGGCCGAAAATTAAATCTGCCTAGTCACTCCCCTTGGGGCGCTCGACTGTTATTTGTGAAAAGAAGGATGGATCCCTCAGACTATGCATAGACTATCAAAAACTCAACCGAGTAACAATAAAGAGTAAGTATCTCTTACCTCGTATCGAAAATCTCTTCGACCAGTTGCAAAGAGCCACGATCTTCTCCAAGATTGACCTCAGATCGAGTTACTACCAGCTGAGAGTTAAAGAAGAAAATATTCTAAAGATCACTTTTCGGTGTAGATATAGCTTGTACGAGTTCAAAGTGATGTTGTTCAGGTTAACTAATTCCCCTGCTGCTTTCATGGATCTCATGAACAGGGTTTTCCAGCATGTACTGGATCAGTATGTCATTGTATTCACTGATCACATCCTAGCATACTCCAAAAGCCTGGAGGAACATGCAGTCCACCTATCTGAAGTAGTGGGGACACTTCGTCGGAACCAGTTGCTTGCTAAACTTAGCAAATGCTCCTTCTGGTTGATTGAGTTTTCTTTCTTGGTCAAATAATTTCAAGTGAAGGAGTTTTTGTAGATCTGGCCAAGGTTGAAATAGTGATCAACTGGAACCCGCTCACCAATGTAGCTAAGGTATGTAGTTTCCTTAGTTTGGCAGGTTACTACTGATGGTTTATTGATGAATTTTTTAAGATTGCAACTCCGTTGACTAGACTAACTTGAAATGGCGTACCTTATGTCTTAGATTACAAATATGGTGAAAGCTTTATGGAATTGAAGCATCATCTTACCTCTGGTCCGGTATTGATCCTCCCCGACAACACTGAAAGATTTCAGGTTTACTGCGATACATCTCATATTTGTTTGGGATGTATTTTGATGTAGCATTATAGAGTAGTTACTTATGGATCTAGACAGTTGAAACCCCATAAGCGGAACTATCCTACTCACGACCTGGAGCTGGTGGTCATTATCTTTGCCTTGAAGATATGGTGTCATTAACTGTTTGATTAGACTTTTAAAATTTATACTGACCATAAACATTTAAAGTACATTTTCTCATAGAGGGAGTTGAATATGAGATAGAAATGTTGGATGGACCTCCTGAATGACTACAACTAGAAGACTGTATACCATCCTATTAGAGGGAATGTACTCGCTGATGCGCTGAGGCAAAAGGAGTCCACTGTGTTGGCCCAAACCATGGCATCCAGTTGGAAGTTAGTAGATGCTATGCAGGCACTCCACCTCAACTACTATGGCAATGGTGCCTATCACACTCAGATATGATCTTTTCATGAACATTTGGGAAGCTCAGTTCACAGACTAAGAAATCACTAAAAATTTAAGTAAGTTTTCTTCTGACGAGTTTTCTAATTTTAGACTCTTAAATGATGGGTTATGTAGATTTCAGGACCAAATTTGGGTCCCTGTCGTTGTCAGGATGGATGTTCTCAAGCTTGCCCATACCTCCAAACTATCCATCTACCTCGAGGGTACCAAGATGTATCGGGACCTAAAGTGCCAATACTAGTAGCTAGGAATAAAGGACATTGCTGACTATGTCTCTTGATGCCTTACTTGCCAAAAATTAAGGCAGAACACCAGAGCCCAGGTGGTTTGTTATAGGGCCTCCCAATTTTGGAATGGAAGTGGGAGAATGTAATTATGGATTTTGTCATCGGCTACCTAGGACTTGTTCTGTTTGTAATTCTATTTAGGGCATCATTGACAGATTAACCAAGACCACCCATTTCTTGCCCATCAAGATCACTAATTCCACCTGTAGATTAGCCCGCCTTTATGTTGATGAAATTATTCAACTCTATGGTGTTCCCTCATCCATTGTATTCGATCGAGATCCTCAATTCACCTCCCACTTTTGGGATAGCTTTCAAGAAGAGCTTTGTCTGGATTGCACTTCAACACTGTTTATCATCTCCAAACTAATGGTTAGTTTGAACGAACTATCCAGATGTTGGAAGACATGTTTGCTTGCATCCTCAACTTTGGCAATAACTGGTATGAGCATATTCCTCTGTGTGAATTTATTTATAATAATAGTGATCACTCCAGTATCGGTATGGCTCCGTATAAAGTTCTGTACAGTAGGCCTTGCTGTTCTCTCACTTATTGGAGCAAAGTTGGAAACTAGCGTCATTGGGACCAGACTTCATGCAGGAGACTATTGAGAAGGTTACAATCATCTGTAGGAACTTGGCTATCACCCAGAGTCACCATAAGGGTTACGTTGATAATCTTATAAGACCTCTGGAATTTTCCATTGGAGACCAAGTCTTCCTCAAGATTTTCCTCTACAAAGAAAAAATACGGTTCGAAAAAAGAGGGAAGTTGAGCCCGTTATATGGGACTTTTTTGGATCGTGGAACTATTAGACTCGTAGCATACCGCCTTACTCTGTCAAGAGAGTTCGCGAGTCTACATGATGTTTTCCACATCTCCACGCTCAAAAAATACCACCCCGACCCTTCTCATATCATTCCTCAGGATGAGACGCAGGTACAAGCTTACATGACTTATGAGGAACTCCCTACAAAAATTTTCTATTAGACTAACAAATTTTTACGCAACAAGACGATCCCCATGGTGAAGGTGCAATGGCAGCACCACATTCTAGAAGAGGCAACGTGGGAGTCGGAGAGCGAGATGAGAGAGAAGTTCCCAAACCTATTCGAAAAATATTTAGGGAACCAAATTTTTTAAGGTGGGAGGAATGTAACACCTCGTTCACCATCACACTAAATTTGTACTTGGAAACCCTTATTTATTGGGGCTTTAAGACCACTTGAACTAATTTAAATTTATCTTATAATTTTATATTATGTTTCTGGATTTAAATTTGTAATTTTAATTTAATTATTTTATTTATTTTTATTTTTACTTAATTTTTATTTACTATTATTTTACTATTATTTTTTATTAAAAATGATTTTTAAGAGAAAAATGGGGAAAAAATCGTAAAATCATGCAAGAAAGGCTCACCCACACAGGCACCGCACCCTGTGTGCGGGCATATGCGCGCATCCAGTGTAGGACGTGCGCATAGTGAGCTCGTCCCATCATGGTTAGGGAGTGGGCTGGTCTACGCGTGCGTACCATCATGCGCAGATAGGCCAATCCCCGCGCTTCACATTAGTCGCGGATAGGGCGAGGTGCTGTGTGCCGTTCGTGCAGTAAGCCTGCATGGATAGGCCAGCGTGCATGGGCCTACACGTAGTAGGCCTGTGTGCTGTAGGCCCTGCGTGCACCTAGCCTAGCCTCTAGACACTGTAGAATAGGTTGGTTCCTGCCCTCTAGGCCTGTAGCGCACGACTAACCGAGGGAGATGCACTGCCGCCTCAGGCGGTGTGTCGCCACCTTTGGCAGTGTGCGACCGCCACCTTGGGTGGAGAGCCACTGTCGGTTAAGGATTCTTCCTCTATTTTTTGCGCCGCCATCGCATGGTGTTAAATCACTCATCTTTCACTAAACTTTCTCTCTCCTCACCAGATTTTACCACTTGGTGCAAATCCAACAGTCCCTATTTTCTATAAAGAGGTACCCCTTTCTTTCATTTTTCTCATCACTTCCATTTCATTCTTCTATCCTCCAAGAGCTTAGAGATAGAAGAAGTGATCTAGAGAAAGAAGGAAATGAGAAGAAAAAGAAAGGTGTAGGAAAACTTCAAGGTTTCAATAAATAATTTAGTAGTTTCTTAAACATCTTACGGAATATTTCTAGAAAATCTAAAATTATGATGTGTTTTGTGTTGTGCATTATTTATGTTTAATAGTTCCAATAAAGTGATTTGTTCTTGATTTTAAATATGCTATGTGATTTTATAGGCAGTTGATAATTTGCATGTAAATTAAATAACATGAATCTGGTGATAATTGTCTGAAAAATATATAAAAAGGAAAAAAAAAAAAGAGAAAGGGAATGAGCTTGAAATAGTCCAAAAAATAAATATATCTGTATTGATATGCATAATGCATCAAGTGTCTCGTTAAACTTTTTATCTCTAAGTGGTTTCTGTTTCCCCCTCCTCCATCTGGTTTGAAAAGACATGAGAGGATCGCTCCCTGTGGATATGCGAATATCTGTTACGGGTCACTTTAGCTAAGTACTGTCGTGGCCATAGAATATATGAGAGGACCACTGTGGTTGGTATGACCGGTCGTAAATCGCACCATAGTTTGGCAAAGTGAAAATGTACCATTATATATATGATCTGGTCATGCCACATGGGTAGTTTGAAATCCGTATCTGCCTTCAAAGATGGAAGTTGGAGCAACTTCGCAAAGCATGGTATGAAAATCTAAGCATTTCATGATTTATTTGATTTTTTCTATTGTTAAATATGATGTTTGATTTGATTGTTATTATTATGATATGCTGAATCTGATGTTTCTTAAAAAATAAAATTATTTTCATAAAGTAAGAAAGGACCTTGACGTGCCTTGATATTAAGTATTAATGACATAATTATTTACTTTTAAAATCTTACGATATTAATTAAATACTGTCTTCCCTACTGAGTATATGAAACTCACCCTTTCCATGCTTCCTCCAAGATGAGAAAGATAGTGAGGAACCAATCGCTAACCTACTCTTTGAAGTCTATGAGGATCCCGTGGATCCACAAACATTGAGTGTATGACTTGTCCTACACTCTGATGAGTTCAATCACATAATGAAAGAAGTGGCCCTTTTGTATTTTGATATTTTGTATTTTGTTGCCACTTCTTGTCTCAGTTGTATATAGGTGTAATTGGAACTCATATTTTGGTAAGAAATTTGTAATAATTTACTCTGTTACATACAATTTTGATCATATACTGATAATCTATTTCTATATCTGGCACCTTTATGCATTAATTTACATTGGGTATGTCATATCCACTGTAGCACAACAGACATACACACATAAATCCTGTAGGTCTCGTCCCAAACAACAAAGTGATGCCAACACTTTTTTGTTTTCTAAATGGGATTGCCATAATAGAAAAGTAATTTAATCCATAACTACTTTCCTAATTGAGATTATTACAAGAGATGGGTCAAGTTTGTCCAAGCAAGAAGGCTTAAGGCCCAAGTAAGATTAATTGTCTAGCGCGAGTGTTAGGTGCGAGGAGCGCATTACTGAAGAAGAAGAAGCAAAGCACGTGTTGGGTGGACCTGATCTGTGTGAGGTAGACCACAGTGCGACATTCAAGATCCGTTCAAGATCCGTGCGAGGCCAAAAATCAGGGAACTGGAGAGAGAGACTAAAACTGCACTCTTTCTGGTAGAAAGTCCGAATTCGACAACGATTTCAGTAAAATTTCTTCCACCTTACATTCGGTTATTACTTTAAATTAAATTTTTAATCATGTGTATGAAATTTTTAAGGAAATTGGGAATAGGAAACTTAAAAGAGAGCCGACTGCATGGAACCAAAGTTGTTTGAAAGCTTTTCGATTTCTTCTTTCCTTGGAGTATCTGGAAAGAATTAAGTTAGTTTTCATTCGAGAATTTCGTGTTTTCGTAAAATAATTTATTGATTTCAAAATGATGGAACCAAGTTTAATGAATTATTTTAGAATGTGTTTCTTACAAATTATCCTTTGTATATGAAAGTATGTGAATGAGTTCCTACGATTGTGTTTGTGTAATTAAAATTAATGTTGAAGCTATATGAATACATAACTGAGTGTGTTTGAATGTATGTGCATGTGCCAATAGATACACATATAGGAAATAATGGTTGGGAGTGTATGTTTATAAATTATATGTCTTAATATACATATACATATGATTATATGGATAACTAGTTTGAACGAGTAGTATATGATTTCGTATGGATATGTGTGATATATGTTAAATATATATGATATATAGGTAAGATGAATGCATGTGTGCAGGATGGCATATGCATAAATTACGTGCATACACATTTGTGTGTGCGTGTGTGCTGACGTATATGTAATGAAAGTCGTGTGGTAGTGTGCGTACATATATAATTTAATTGTGCAAGCACAAGTAAATATATATATATACATATATATGGACATTATTATATAAACATATATGCATATGTGAAAGAGACTGAAGTGCATAGGTGTCTTAATACGCATATGTATGAGTGTTTGGATGTGTATAGGTGTATATAAGTTTTCAATATGTGTTGTGTATGCTGATAATGAGTGCAAACATATGTATATATTAAATTTATGTATACACACGTAAGAATATGTCGATAAATGATGTATATGAGTGAGCTTACATAATATAGTGTATGTATCGATAAGTGATTAAAGCTATTGCATGAGTGTGGGTGTAAATCTGTAAGTTTTTAATGCCAGGTATGATTACATGCGAAATATGTGTAAGGGTAGTTAAGATATATATTGTTGTGCATGTATGTATATAAAATATGAAATGTGCTACATACATATAAATTATATGTACAATGGATATGCGAGCAAGTCACTAAGTGTAGAAATGTGAGAATATGTATGTTTGTGATTGGTGTTTGAGTGTCTGAAGTTGAAATATGAAATAGAGATAATTTTTGAAGAGGGAAAAGCTCATCAGGTATCATGGTAGAGAGTGTACAGACTTGGTACATGGGGTAAACTCTATTATAGATGTGTCCTTAGTCGTACGAGGCTGGGAAGTCCCATACCAAACGGGATTAGGAATTGGTTTAATTATGCTCATATCAAATTGGGTATTGAGACAATTTATAATTGTGGCACTCATTATCGGATGGAGTATTGAGACAGTTTATAATTGTGGTGCCCATTACCGGACGGAGTATGGGGACAATCGGTGAATTGTAAAAGAAATGTTTTATACATCCACATATAGAAGAGACCCCTATGGGCCCTTAGTGATACTGATGATGGAATTTAAAATATGTAATGGAAATGAAAATGATCTAGATACTTATCTAGTGTGTGGTTGATGATATTTGTGAATGAAACGAAATTATTTGAATATGAATCTAATATGATATGATGATATTTATGAATAAGAATGATATGTACGGTACCTAGATCTAAATATGTTGCAATGGGTAATGAAAAAGATGTGGTTCTTGATTGTTTTTTTGTTATACTTTGCGATAATGATGATGAATATGATTGTCTTGGAAATTGGATTTCTATAAATATAAAATTTGCACTTATTTTATTAAACCTCTATGAATGTACGTTTGCATATCTCTGTTTTGAGCACTACTTTATTTTTACTGAGTCCGTGAAGCTCACCCTAATTTACACCCTCTAGTACAGATTAGTTCAGGTCAATAGTAAGTTCAAGATTAAAAGAAGACTTCAAAGAATCTTTTAGCTATCTTGGACGTTTATTGTAAAGTAGATATGAATATATTATTGTGATGTAATTTCGAAAGATTGTTGTGAGTCTCATGAATTGTGACTTCGTAAAAGAGATATATTGTTGATTTATAGAGATTAACATAATATTGTGCAAAATTTATCAGGTTTATATGTGAAGTAATGCTCTTTTCTCTCCAGAGAAAGTGGTTCGTGATAATAAAATTTTAGCTTTTGCTGCTTAATTAGTTATGGCTAATTTTTGCGTGTTCTTCAAGCATATTCAAGGTAGGGAGTTTCAGACTATCTTGTTGAGCCGAGGAATCGTGAATCAACTTATCAGGTAAAGTATGGTGTTTTTTTAATTCATTTTTTTTTTCTATTTACCTTGAGAAGCTTTCAATACGTTGATTATGACTCAAGTAGGAACGGTTTAAATTAAACAATTAAGTTGCTACATGCTAATTATAGTGGGTTTATGATCGAGGTATTTTCAATCCGTGGAGTCATCCTACTCTACCTCGCATTAATTACCTTCATTATGAATAAATTATTTTGGTTCTTACATGCTCCTACTTTTGATCATGGCCTCTAACTAAAAAGATACGTGGGTATCTTAAGGTTGTATTCTCCCTTGTTTTGTATTTTAGCCATTTAAATTAAGCCTCTAGTGCTTTTACGATGCTGAGTGGGCAGTCACCTTAATGATACAAGATTTGCTAATCAATTTTTTATTTACCTTAGAAGTGAAGTAATCACGTAGCAAGTAAAGAAATAAGCAAGCATTACAAGACCATCCACATAAAATTGAATATATTCCAATACAGTAGCAAAAGTTTTCTGGTTACAATCTTTGTTTAAAGAGCATGGGGTCTCACTATGTTCACTTCCCATTATTTGATGTCATAATATAAGAGCAGCACACCTCATGGCAAATTCAATATTTCATATACGAACAAAGAATGTAGAAATTGATTTTCATTTTATCCTTGAATTGGTTTCAAGTAAACAAGTGTAGGTTCAATTTATTTATTCAGGTGATCTTATTGTTGATATTATTATCTAAGTTTTATGTCGGGACACCTTCATTAACTTTAGAGACAAAACTTAGTTCTTTTCAATATTTTTAGGTTTTGAAAAAAGTTAGATAATATAAAAAAGGTTTAAAAGAACTAAAGAGAATTTAAATCCAGAAAGGAGCCTAACATTAATGCCATTTTTAGCATTTGAAATGACAAGAAAAAATGAAAACAATCAGAAAAAGGAAGTTTGTGTATAAGATGAGACTATAGATGTGACAAACAAGGATAATACCTTTAAAAACTCTTTAAAACTCACTCCATAATCTACCAAAACATGCAGACAACATGCTTTTGAAGTCTCAACATGTAAATCTTACTCATATAAAACTCAGGCGAGGTGATAGGGTATGGAAAAGATCGTTTTGACTCCTGGAACCTCAACCCAATGCATGCAATTTCAGAAACTTAATAGCCTAATTAACCAAGAATATGACATATAAAAAAGAACTATAGAACAAAAATAAGGAAAATAAAGACGCCATGGACTTACCCGATAAGTCAATCCCAACTCCTCAACTCCATATGATTTGAAAAATCTCCTTAGCTTTAAAGAACTTAAAGAAGAAAAATTATCATAAAGCTAATTTAAAGAAAAGCTCAAAGTTGTTAATTTTACTAATTCTCAAAATTGTGATTACAAAGCTTGAACTTAAGCCTTTATATAGGCTTTTGTTTTCTATTTCTACTTAGAATAGGATTTAGGATTCCTATCCAAAATTTAGAACTTAAATTAACTAGAAAATAGATACTTAAATATTAAAATAATTAAATCTTATCCTAAATTTAATTTAAATACATAAAAATAATACAATAAAATATTAAAATCATATTTTATCCTTATCCAAATCTCTAAGGAGCTTTATCTTCTTTGTTATTCACTTTTGAGTAGATCAATTTTGCATATCAATCACATGAGATTTATTTTTGTAGAATTTACTGCAACTTGGAGTACCTAAAGAAGTCGGAAAAAAAGAAAGAAATTAAATTCGGAAAGACTTAGAAGAGGCAAGCCGCACTAGCTGCCTTTGGGTCACTTAAGTTGGGACTGGCTTACGCATATGGCTAGGCAGGTTAGGCACTATTGCTGCATGGGCTTGGGCCGCACGAGTACACTCTTGCTAGGCATTAGCCTTGCTACCTTCATGTAACACCCTGGAACCTTCGTACTTAAATGTGGTTGTGTAAAACTCTTATTTATTCGAGTTCTAAGGTCATTAACTGTTTAATGTGATGTTTTAATTTTGCATATTTTTAGGATTTACTTAAATTATTTTATTTATGTGATTTATAACTAAGTTTTGATTTTCAAAAAAAATTGAGATAAAATGGCTAAGAAAATCCGCAGGAACTGCAGGAAAAATCCTAGCCTATGCGTGTTGCTCACATGCGTGCATATTGCCAACTCGACGCATGCCTATGCACTTGTCCTATCTGTACGGTGCGCGAGGCACACAGTGTGCGCACTACTCCATGCATGCCTGTACGCATGCCTACATGCAGTAGGCCTTATGTAGTGCACGCAGCCCATTGGCAGTGGGTGCCGCCCTTACGCAGCGCACACTACCCTCGGGGAGTGTGCACAACCCCTTAGGAGGCGTGTATCGTCCTTTGGTCAGCGTGCCCTCAATTTTTGTTCCAAGTCATCATGTTGCTGTTGTCTCATCGACTGTCTGTCTGTCACATTCCTCAGTCATCATGTCTTGTCGGTCAACTTTTCCTCCCTCTCTCCTCATGAATTTGTGCCACTTGGTAAAAATCTGACGACCTGTTTTCTCTATAAATAAGGGCCTTCTCCCCACCATTGCTTCACACTTCCTCTTCATTTTACTTCCTTACAAGCTTCTTAGAGAGAGAGAGAGAGAGAGAGAGAGAGAAAGAACTAGAGAAAAAAAGAAGGGAAAAAAGAAGAACGTAGGAACTCTTCAAACCTTCGGTAAAGGAATCTTAGTATTTTCTCGTACATCCTAAGGAGTATTTTTAGAAAAATTATTTTAGAATATTGCATGATTGATGTGAAATAGTAATTGAATGTTTTAGTAAACTTTTAAAGTTTGAAATTCAATTATTAAATGATATTGCTATGATGGAATATTAGTGATGCATGAGATATTATGATTTTCACTTTAAGATGCATGGATATTTTATGAAAATGGACATGTAAGCCTAACATCATAATATTTATTCATGGCATTTATAATGATATAATCCATTAGGCTATTATCTTTGAGGGGTTCTGTTTCTCCCTCATAGCATGATTTATATTTGTCTTGATGTTAACAATTTTTAAAGAAAATAAAAATGTTTTCTTTTTCATTAAAATGGACTCACATGCAACAATCTTCAACGGTAAGCAGTTAGCGATATATTTTTTAAAAGTTTAAGTACCTTTAAAATCTTAATAATATCGTTTAAATTCTATTTTCCTTACCGAGTTTATGAAATTTACCCCTTTTTATGCCCCCCAAATGAGGATGATAGTGATGACCCGTTCGTCAATTTGGCAATCGAAACTTTTAAGGATCCCATGGATCTATGAGATGATATGAGTGCATGTTTTTATTATGTATTCTGATGAGTCCAATATGCAGAAGAGACTTATATATTATTTTAGCCAAATTTTTTACCTAAGTGATGTAAAATTTGGAACTCAAATTTTATTTTATAAAAGATTTGTAAAAATTTATTATGTTGCATTTAATTTATTTTAATGCACTTGTACTCTATTTTTGTATCTGCCTTCCTTATGCTACACTTAGTATTTAGGATGTTACACTCTGCGCATGCAGGGCACTTCTTGCGCACTTGTGTGCGCAGGCTGGGCTCGCAGGATTGTACTCACGCCTCAAGCCGTGGACCTACGTGTGCAGGAGGGTCTTCTCGCACATGTGATGGGTGGTACACATATGTGAAACTCATAATGTTTATGGCACGTGCCATCACTTGAATTGTCAGTCTGAATTGCTTTATATGGGCTTTCTCTTGGGCTTTAACGGTAAGCTCATTATTTACCCATTTCTGAACCAAAAGGTTAAAAATATTCTAAAAATTGTTTGGCTCGACTTCGGGTAATTAGCCATATGGGCAGTTGGATCTGATTTCCTATCGGTCGCAACTCATTGCGGACTTTGTGAGATGACTTGTGTTCTGTTTGAGTGTCTGATATCACATCATCCCCCCTTTTTTAAGAAGATTAGTCCTTGAATCTTTACCTATATCAAAAGGAGAAAGATAAAAAACATTAAAAATAATTGATACTCCATACTCACTTGGTGGGTCAATCTTCTATGCATTGTCATTGACAAGCTCCAAGACTTAGAATGCTCTGTTTCCTCTAGGGTCAAGTTTGGATTTTCTTTCTTTAGGAAATATGTCCTTCCTCATATGAATCCAAACCCAAACCCAATCTCTAGGTTGAAACACGACTCATTTTCTAGCCTATTAGCGTTGCAGGCATAAGATTCATATTGTTTTGACATATGCTGCCATGCTTTCTCATGTATTGTTTTAATAAGTTCAGCTCTTCGTTGACCATTGGTATTTTTAATAATTGTCACAGGAACAAGCATGAGATCTAACAAAGTTGAAGGGTTAAAATCGTAAAATACCTTGGAAGGTGAAAACCCAGTAAAAGGGTCGATACTACGGTTATAAACAAACTCCATCATAGGTAAACAATCCTCCCAAGTTTCAAATTTTAACTAACCATAATAGGGAGCGTAAGGTTCCATTAACCGTATTTGTTTGAGTATCAGTTTGGAGGTGACATGCCATAGAGAACAATAGTTTTGTTTCTAACTTACCCAACAACACTTGCCAAGAATGGCTAAGGAACTTGACATCCCTATCACTCACTATTATTTTAGGTATACCATGAAGTATCATGATAACTCAAAGAACAGGTTCAAGATGCTAGTTACATCACTGGTTCTATGACAGGTAATGAAATGGGCCATTTTACTAAATCGGTAACCTACAAGAAATGTGTTATCATTATCCTTCCTGGTCCTGACAATCCTAACATGAAGTCCATAGAAATATCTATCCATGGTGCCATAGGTACAAGTAAAGGCATATAAAGACCATGATATAATACTCTAGACTTGGCTTGTCTACATCCAATGCACTAGCTACGGATGCGCTCCACATCTCTTTTTATCTTTGGCTAGTAGAAATGTTTATTGAAAATATCTAAAGTTTTAGGTACTCTAAAGTGTCCCATGAGTCCCCCACTCTACACTTCATGCACTAAAAATTCCCTAACTGAATAGTTGGGTGCACATAATCTGCCTTCTTTAAGACAAAATCCATTACTCCTGTGGTATTTATGGAAGGCATCATGTTCACATGCATGATACACAGTTAAAAAATCCTTATCATTTGTATATATCTCCTTAATATATTCAAAACTTGAGAATTTAAAACTTAGGTTGGATATTAAAGCATAGCTTTGGAATAATACATATGTGACAATGTTATTTTTTCCCTGCTTATACTTAAATCAACGATTCTATAAACTCTACCCACTTACTATGTCTTCGATTGAGTTTACCTTGGCTCTTTAGGTGCTTAAGGGAGTTGGGATAGGTATGATTCACAAACTTCTTTGGCAGCAGGTAATGTTGCCATGCTTCCAAAGACCTTACCAAGGCGCACAACTCCTTATCGTAGGCTACCAAGTGCTTTTCTTGCATCAGCACGCTCCTATGCTTACTCCTGAAGCATTACATTCAAGCTCAAAAATTTTATTAAAATTAGGCAAAATAAGAATAGGTGCATAACACAACTTATCTTTTAACAAGGTAAAAGCAACCTCCTGTTTTTCAGTCCATGTAAACTTTACATCCTTTTTAACCAACTCATTCCAGGGTGCCATTATAGAGCAAAAATCTTTTAAAAACTTGTGGTAGAAGCTGACTAATCAGTGGAAACTTCTTATTTTGCTTGCAGATGTTGGCGTAGGTCACTTACTAATGGCTTTTACCTTTTCTTCATTTAACTTAATGCCTTTAGCACTCACCACAAACCCTAAAAAGATTAGTTTGTCACTGTAAAAGGTGCACTTCTTGGCAGTGGCATACAACTGTTCTTTTTAAGAAACTAAGGATAAAGTAGATATGCTAGAGGTTGTCATCTAAGTTTTTACTATAAATCCGGATGTCATCAAAATACACCACTATAAATTTTCTATGGAATTAACGTAGGACATGATTCATAAGCCTCATGAAGGTGCTAGGGGCGTTAGAAAGACTGAAGGGTATTACTAACCACTAGCACAAGCCATATATTATTTTGAAGGCAACTTTTCATTCCTTTATAGGATTCATCGTAATTTAGTGGTAGTCACGTTTTAAATCTATTTTGGTAAAGATAGTCACTCCACTAAGTTCATCCAGCATGACATCCCACTCGGGAATAAGGTCCCTATATTTTACTGTAATCTTGTTGACGGCTCTATAATCGACACACATACTCCAGGAACAATCCTGATTGGTTACTAGTAAAATAGGAACAACACAAGGGCTTATGTTTTCCCTAACATGTCCCTTTTCTAGTAACTCCTCAACTTGTCGTTAGAGTTCTTTGGTTTCCTTCGGGTTGCTCCTATAAATGGACCGGTTAAGAATGGTAGTTATGGGAACAAAATCAGGTCGGTGCTTGATCCTTCGAATGGGTAGAAGACCATCTAGGATTGCTTCTAGAAAGGCATCCTTGAACTCCTGTAAAAGAGAGAAAACACCACTAGTGATGTGGGAGGGTATGGGGAGGATCGTTTTGACTCCCATAACCTTAACC
>NW_019014692.1:934053-950139 GCF_000150535.2 Carica papaya | reverse complement strand
AAATCATGACATGCTCCTTATTTCATTTTATTCTTCGCGTGAAGTCATTTTGACTTTTATCTACTGAGGGCAATACAGATTCCTGACTACCCATGTGGAATGACCAATTCAATTCATGTTATATTAGCAATTTGCACATTGCCAAACCAATAACACATTTACAGCATGCCAAATCATGACATGATCTATGATCACGGTTGTGCCAACCACAATGGTCCAACATGTAAACTATGGTCACGACTGTACTTCACCAAAGGTGACCCCTACAATCATATCACGTTACTACTCTCGTTAGATGGTACACCGTCAACCACGGGGATCGGTCCTCTCACATCTTTTTATACTAGATGGGGAGAGAAATAAAAACTCCCCATATATAAAAAGCCTAACAAAAATATTTTGTGAACCACGCATACTAGTACTAATACACATTTTTTATGCTTAAAATATAACATCAAGCTTTATTACTTCACCATCGTACAATATATCGTGCATTAAAAATCATCACATGCAAATAATTGATTTCTATACGTTTATATAAACATGCATTAACATGTGATAATTTTAGTTAAGCATATAAAAATTAAGCACGCAACCATTTAATTAAAATTTTATTAATTTAATCTAGAAATACTCCATAGTATGTTAAAAGTAAATACTAAATTTCTTACTAAAACTTTAAGTTTTCCTATGTCTTTCCTTCTTTTTTTTCTTCTCCTTCTCTCTCTCTCTAAAATTCCTTGGAGGATGGAAGAATGAAGTTGGAGTGGTAAGGAAATGGTGAAGAGGGGGCCCCTATTTATAAAAAATAGGGACCATTAGATTTAAGCTAAGTGGCAAAATCTTATGAAGGGAGAGGAAAGTCAAAGTGACTTGATGTGACGTGACAACTAACAGATGGACGATGTGACAACAGTGATGTAATGGCGATGCAAAAATCAAAGGCACGCACCCCAAACGATGTTTGGGCGGTGAATGATGCCCTAAGGGTGACGTGCTTTGTTCGAGGCAATACACGCTGCCTCAGCTAGCTGTGCGTGCACATACTGCGTCTTGCATCTCGTCCACAAGGGACGTGCAAGCAAGCGTAGGCCCCGTGCTCATCGCACGCGCAAGAGCACGAGCAACATGCGGGGCTCGCAGGAGCGGGGTTCCCGCAGGCATTTCCATGGGATTTTTCCACCATTTCTCCTCTATTTTCCCTTAAACCCTTTTAGGAATATTTTAAAAATAAATTCTTAACAAATAAAAAATAAAAAATAAATTTTTTTAAAAATTATTTAAACTCAATAAATATGTTAATTCAAAAATATTAAATTTCATTTGGAAATTAAAGCAAGAAAATTTTAAAGAGTTCAAATGGCCTTAGGACCCTAATAAATAGGGGTTCATAATACAAATTAAGCACGAAGGTTTTTGGGGTGTTACATTCCCCTCACCTTTAGAAAATTTAGTCCCCTAAATTTGTCATGAATAAATTTGGAAACTTCTCTTGCATTTTACTCCCCAGTTCCTATGTTATCTATTCCGAAGTGTGATGCTGCCACTGTACCTTCACCATCAGGATCCTTTTCTGGCATAAAACTTCATCGGTCCAATCAAGGATTTTTGCAAGGAGCTCCTCATAGGTCATGTCTGCTTGAACCTGCATTTCTTGGTGAGGAATGATGTGAAAAGGGTTAGAGTGGTACTTTTCGAGTATGGAGACGTGGAAAAATATTATGCAGACCCACAAACTCTGGGGGTAGAGCGAGGCAATACGCCACGGGTCTAATATGTTTTAGGTTTTGAAAAGGTCCCACATCACAGGGGCTCAACTTACCCTTCTTACCGAACTGTATTTTTTTCTTATAAGGGAAGATCTTAATAAAAACTTGGTCGCCAACAGCAAACTCTAGGGGTCTTCTACAGTTGTCAGCAAAGCTTTTATGGTGACTCTGAGTAGTGACTAGGTTCCTTCAAATAATGGCGACTTTTGCAATAGTCTTGTGAACATAATATGGTCCCAAGTGATGTTAGTTCCCAACTTTATACCAGCAAGTAGGAGAATGGCAAGGGCTACATACTAGACTTTATAGGAAGTCATGCCGATGCTAGAATGATAACTATTATTATAAGTAAATTCACACAGGAGAAGGTACTCATACTAGTTATCTCCAAAGTCATGAACACAAGTTGTGTAACATATTTTCAAGTGTTTGGATGGTATGTTCAGATTGACCATCGATCTGAGGATGATAGGCAGTACTGAAGTATAATCCCAAACCAAATACTTCTTAGAAACTATCCCAAAAATAGGAGGTGAATCGAGGATCTCTGTTTGACACAATAGATGAAGGAATGCTGTGAGTTGAACAATCTCCTCAATGTACAATCGGGCTAACCTGCTGGTGGAATTTGTTGTTCTGATAAGTAGAAAATAGGTCGTCTTGGTCAATTTGTCAACAAAGGCTCATATTGCATTACGATTGGAACAAGTTCTGGGCAAACTAGTGACAAAGTCCATAGTCAATTACTCCCACTTTCATTCCGAAATAGGGAGGCCTTGCAATAAATTATTGGGTCTCCGGTGTTCAGCCTTAACTCGCTGGCAAGTAAGGCATCAGGAGACATAGCCAACAATATTTTTCTTCATTTTAGGCACTAATATTGACGCCTCAGGTCCCGGTATATCTTGATACTTTCAGGAACACATCTAATGCTAGCCGCGCGCGTGCACTCGCAGGCGGCGTGCAATGGCCGCGTGGGTGGGACCCTTCCCGTGGGATTTATGCCTTTTTTTCGTCTTTTTCTCCTAAAAATTTATTTTTAAAAATAATAGTGACAAAAATAAAATTTTATATGATGAAATAATATAAATATAAATTTTAAGAATTATTTAAATAAATTAAAAATACTAATTTAAATTAAGAAATACGATATTTATCATAAATTAAAATTATGAGATAATTAAAGAGTTTAAGTGGCCTTAAGTCCCGAATAAATAGAGGTTCACAATTATAAATTAAGTGCAAAGATTTTGGGGGTGTTATAAATATATCTATAATCCTTTAATTTATGGGATGTGGTTGAAATTGATGGTGAACTCCCATCGTTGCCATCTCATCCAATTGGAGCTCAACTAAAGATTCACAATGAAGAAAAATCCAAGAAGTGCAAAGAAAAAACTTGCTTGTACTCTTCAGTTTCTGAAGTGATTTTCACTAGCATCATATCTTGTGAAACTATAAAAGATATATGGGATTTACTTAAAACTGAGTATTTAGGCAATGACCAAACCAAGTTGATGCAAGTTTTTATTCTTAAGAGAGAATTTCATATTCAAAGGATGAAGGAATCATAAGGAATCAAGACATATGTTAACAAACTCATGACAATTGTTTGTAAATTAGATTATTTGGTGAAGAATTTTTTGATAGTAAAATTGTTAAAAAAATTCTTGTGAGCTTAGTAAAAAAGTTTGAATAAAAAATTTCATCACTTGAAGATTCTAAGGATCTCTGAAACATTACAGTTGCATAATTAATTAATGCTTTGCAAGCCATGGAGCAAAGAAGAGCAATAAGAGATGAAAAAACAATTTAGGGAGTTTTCATTGCCATAATATCAAACAAGCCTTCATTAGCATCAAAGAGAAGAAAATTGTCACCATGCAGAGTATGCAAGAAAAACAATCATGATGAAAAAGATTGTTGGCATAAAGGTAAATCACAGTATTTTTATTATAAAAGATTTGGGCGTATACAAAAAAATTGTAGGTTGAAGAATGAGCAAACAAATGTTGTTGAAGAAGAAGCTCTTTTTTAAAATTTGGAGAGAAGTACTCCAAAGGGTTTTGATGAGAAGTGCATAAAATAGTTGAAGACTGATGAGAAATGCATCAATAATCGGAGGTTGGTGAGAAGTGCATCAACAATTGAAGAGAAGTGCATCAACAATTGAAGAGAAGTGCATCAAAATATGAAGTCAAATAAGAAATATTGGAGAGACGTGCTCCAACAAAATAAATTTTGTGGTTATAACTTCTACATTAAGGGAGAGTGTTGAAAATTAATGTACAAATTATATTTTATTTTATTTATTAGTTTAAATTCAAATAAGATTTATCTTTAGTTAGATTTAGAACATGTTTATTTTAAAAAAATCATGTTATTAATTGAGGTTTATTTTTTAGGAGATTATTTATATTTATCTCTTACATAGTGGTAAATTATTTTTAAAAAATTTAAATCTGATGCAAACCTATTTAAAGGCATTTTAGGTTCTTGACTTTGAAGAGAGTGAAATCAATGGAAGTTTATATTTTCTTTCTTGAGAAAAGCCCAACATGTGTAACTTATTTATTTAACTAAATTAATTTTTGTTACAATAAAGCTTTAACAATGTGTTGTAACTCCTAAAAGATATTGAAGTTGATCTTAAAACTATCAGTAACAACTTATCATGTAAATACAAAATAATCTCGTAATAGTCTAAGGTATGAACAATGTCAAAATCCATACGATGTGTACATGTTAGATTAATTTTGTCTTTCAAAAACTCATTTCCTGACAGTTAAATAGTCATTGATTTCCACAAATGACTAAAAATATATTGTTATTGGATAACCATCACTCTTTTATTAAGAGCAATAAATTTTTAATTACCATTCAAGTCAATGATAGACTTAATGATTAATCTAACGAAAACACATAAAAATAACTTTTATCTATTAATATTAAAACATAAGTGTATTTGCATAAATCATCAATTGTGGAACTAACCCCAAAAAATAATTCTTCATATTTATAATTTATACAGATTCTTTTTTATATATAGTAAAAACTTCATACTAAAATATAATTATAATGTTATTTTTAAACTTGTTCATGTAATAATCACCTACATAATTGTTTATGGTTTCATCCACGTTGATGTTTAATGAGAACAAACGCATTCCTGAAAAGTAGCATATTATGTACTATTTTATACAAATTTAATAATGTAGATATCATGTTCATCATATAACAATGAACTTTATAAACTTTGCACAATTTATTATAAAATTTATTACTTTAATGATTTTGGTTATTCAAATGATAGCACAATAATAATAAAACAAGAAAATTTTTATTATTATCGAAAACAATAATTATATTATATTTGAAATAAAATCATTACAATAATATCTCTCATATATTATATTACATAATAGATAAACACACATTATGTTCATATTAGAGATATGATGATCTCATTAATTAAGTTTGAAAGTCCTAATTCCATAATGAGTTTATTAAACTCGTGCACATAGGTTCCTCTCATAAAAATTCACTTTTATATCAATGATATGATCTATCATGTTGTGATATAAACTTGTTGTTTGACTTAAGATGACCATATTCACCTTATAGGTGTTCCATCAGTACTATTAATTTATTGACAATCTTATGCCATACATAGTGAATTTTTTATAGAGTTTGTCTTTCAAACAAAAAAATCTTCTATCTTATGCCATACATAGAAAACTTCAAAATTTTTTACCGACATATTGCATTCTATGAAAATTCGAAAAGATTATATATTTACTAGTTACTATACAATATACTAACAATAAATTCTAGATATGTGCTAATTTGGAGCTTTAATATATCAATATATGTCCATGTATTTTTCATATAATAAGGAGAAAATGAACAAGTTGTAAAGTTTCCTTGCAAAAAAAAAATGCTTACCATTTAAACACTATTTTAACAAAAAATTACTTGAAAAATTTTCAAAATAATTTTTGAACTTCAAATGATTTTAAGACAAATTATCAAAAAATTAATCATTGATGTCTGATAATTGTTCTAGTTTGGTCTCTAATATTTTTCTAGTACTACGTGATTCCTGATTTTTTTTATTTGTTTTATACGCACATTGTTTTCTATTTTTTAATTAAAAAAGAAAAATAATTAGATCATATTTAAATGCTTTAAAAGTAACTAAAAAATAATTTTAACTAATTAATTAAATTAATAAATTAATAATAGTAAATTTATTTTAAAATCTAAAACTGTAAAGATCAGTGATATATTATGAAAGTAGTGATATGTCGAAAAACACATTTAAATAATAGTTATTTATACATATTATAACTAATATAATGACTGATAATAGACATTAGAATAATATATTTTAAATAAAAAATATATATGTAATAAATATTAATTTTTGTAATTTATGAAATTCACCTCATTTTAAATATTCCCTTAACTGTAAATTTTTTTCTTCCTCACAATATAATCTCCCCAGCTATTGATTAGAATTTAATTTTACAAAGGTTACAAAATTTTTAGTTAGTTTTAAGGTAACAAATTATAACTAAAAAAAAAAATAGATGCATGAAGATGAGTGGAGTGCCAAAGACAAGAAATCTATTATATCATCTCATTCATATGTTTTAAATGGAGAATTATATAACATTTGATTAAGCGAATTAAATTAGTTTTATGAATATTAATAATCGCTTATTTATTTATTATTTAAATAATTAATTTATTGTAACGATCCGAACTCTTATCTAAAGTTCTTAGCACAAGCACACAATAAAATAGTAAAATAACATAAAAATTATATTCTTGCACAGCAGTCTAAATTAAAAATTATATCCCTTGCAACGTTGGATCTAATTATCTCATCTTCATAAGGTATATCTAATATCAAAAAATAAACTTACAACAAAATAAATAAATAACCTTAAGTTCTTAATAAAAGAAATTAAATAAATCTCCTACTAATTCTTTCATAGCTCAGGAGCGTGATTCTGGGTATTCTGATATGAAAAAGATAAATGATGAGTATAGTGAAATAACGCACTCAGTAAGTGAGTAACTTCCAAAAATAATATAGTAACTCATCTAAGTTGGTAGAAAATATAAAACTACCGATAATGAGAGTTTGAAAACTCTTATTTTTTCATTTTTTCAAACACATATGATATTTAGTTTATTCATATATTTAAGCAGTAAACAGTTCAGTAACATCAAAATTTAGTATTCAGTGTAATAATTTAAGATACAAACAATTCAGTAAACATTAATTCAGTATTTTAGTATTTTAGTATCATAAGTTTTACACATAACTTTATATTTATTCCTACGATCCTATATCTTATTAAAAATAATTTCATCTTTGTGATGTTATTTCCACCGATATCAACGAGGCTAGTAAAGATCCCCTCTACCACATGGACACATAATAGTTCACAGTTCATAATTCATAGTTAATAATTCATAATTCACAATTCACAATACACAGTATATAATTCACAATTCCATAGTACTTATTGCTTAGGCACATCTGGCCGAAGCCGTATGTAACACCCCGAGTCTTTGTGTTTTAGCATATGGTAAAAATTCTATTAATTTGGGCCTAATGAATATTTTAAATTTTGATGAGTAATAAATTTCTCTGTATTTTAAATTATTAATGTTTCCACATTTTAATTTTTACCTTGTTTTATTTTATTAAATTTGGTATTTGTTTAAATTTGATATTTGTTTATTAAAATTGGTATTTCTTTATTTAAAATATTTAAATTTGATTTTATTTTTAATTTACAATTATAATTTTTTATAAAAAAAAGGTATTTGCTTAATTAAAATGTTCAATTATGATCTTATTTTTAAATTATATTTTTTAATTTCAAATAAAATAAGAGATGGAAAAGAGAGAAAAGAGTGAAAGGAAAGAAAAGAAAGGAAAACTGAAAAGAGGAGAAGCCCCATCCCCGCCCATGCCTCCCCCTTATGCCTTACAGGTCCCGTAGACATTCACTCCTCACCACCTCACTCACCTTTACTCTTTCTTCTTGGATGCTTGCGATGTGGTGCACATCCAAGCCTTCTCCATGCCTATTTAAAGGCTCTCTTTTTCCCTCATTTCCCACACTTCATTTCTTCTTCCATTTTTACTTTCAAGAGAGAAGTTTTAGAGTGAGAAAGAGAGAATTTTAGAGAGTTAAAGAGCAAATGGATTTCCATGATTAGAGTTTAGATGGAAAAATGATAAGGACCGGGGGATGGGTCGGTGGTTCACAGAGGTAGTTAGGGATCCCTTCTACCCTCAGTGGATATATGTTGTAACAGCTTCATGCGAAGATCAGTAAAAGACTTAATAAAACATACATATGGTTAAGGATATTATTTGAAACTCTATAATGGTTTGTATGATACTTCTTCTGTTTAGTAAGTATGCTGCTTGTACTAGTTGAATCTCTATAATGATTCGTATGATGCTTCTTTTATTTACTGAGTATGCTGTTCGTACTACTTGAATCTCTATAATGACTCGTACGATATTTCTTCTGTTTAGTAAGTATGCTACTTGTACTAGTTGAATCTCTATAATGATTTGTACGATGCTTCTTTTATTTATTGAGTATGCTGTTCGTACTACTTGAATCTCTATAATGACTCGTACGATACTTCTTCTGTTTATTGAGTATGTTGCTCGTACTTGTTGAATCTCTACTATGATTCATACGATGATTCTTTTGTTTATTAAGTATGCTGCTCCTACTAGTTGAATCTCTACAACGATTCATACGATGATTTTTTTAATTATTGAATATGTTGCTTATACTAGTTGAATCTCTATAACAATTTGTACAATAATTCTTCTATTTACTAAGTATGTTGTTCATACTAGTTGAATCTCTATGATGATTTGTATGATAATTTTTCTATTTACTAAATATGCTGCTCATACTAGTTGAATCTCTATGATGATTTGTACGATGGTTCTTTTTTTACTAAGTATGTTACTCGTATTAGTTGAATCTTTATGGTGATTTGTATGATGGTTCTTCTGTTTACTGAGTACACTGCTTGTAATAGTTGAACCTCCATGATGATTTATAAGACAGTTCTTCTCTTTACTGAGTACGTTGCTTGTGATAGTTTAATCTTCATGATGATTTATACGATGGTTCTTCTCTTTACTGAGTAGGTTATTTGTTTGATTTCTATTGGATATTTGGTATGTTTGGCCATGCTGAATATGACATAAGATGCTTACTTAGATCTTGAATAATGGTGCTTTTAACTTGGTTATGTAACTTTTTAATTGGATTTTCTTAGTAAAGAGAAAAGAGTTTTCTAAAGAATTGAATATCCTCATCTCGTGACGGTTCTACGAGGTAAGAGGTACATAATGTATTATTCAAATTGTTTACTTTTAAACCTTAGTTGTGTGGCATATATACTATTTTCCTTAATGAGTTTACATGGAACTCACTCCTAATCCGTGCGCCCCAGATATTGAGAAAGTTGAGGATCAACCCTCCCAAGTTATCTTGAAGTTTGTTTAGAACCATTCATGGATCCTTGGTAATGCTTTAGGACATAATTCGAGTGCAATAATTATTCCACACTCTGATGTAAAGTTCTGTAAGGAGCACACTTTGTATTCAATTATTTAAGATTGCCAAATAATGGCCTTTGATATAAGTTCCTAAAACTTACTTTTTTTTATAAGGGATCTCAAATTTCCACTTCAATCTCAAAAATATTTTTTGCACTCGTAACTACTCAAGTAGTTGGCTCCCTTCTACCCATTAGGTATTTGGGATGTCACATCATATGCACTAGCAGGGTTCACATAGTCACACGTTAAAAGGCTACACACATACAACCTCTCAATGATACTGGTTAAATCAATTTTTATGTCTTTTAATATTTTTTTGTACTGTATTTTTAAATTGTAGTCTATCCACCATCCTATCTAAAATTCCTTAAATGCATTCTTCTATAATTTTATTTATTAACCTACTAGTTTCCTAATTTTGATTATTACTTTATTTTAACAATCCATTCCACTTAACCGCACATATTATACATATTCATCAAACTAGACTCTTCTAGGTACCTTCAATATCCTTACAGTTCATACCATAACAACCAATACATATACGAACTCAATTACAAAATAGAGCATAACAAATCATCAATAATTTTCATAATAAATACAAGAAACACACAATAAATAATAAATTCATGTTAGATCCACACCAATTTATAATCTAAAATAAAGCAATCAATTATTAGATGCCATCATTTTAATTTCTTAAACAGATTAAACTATATTCATAAGCACTTATGCACTTACCTTTTTCCACTTTTAAATCTAATTCCTAGAAAATTCTCTGAATGCAAAATCTTCAATGTCACAGTGTATTCTACTTCAGTCAACGACGATCCCAAATTGGCTCTTAACTCACATTCTAAATGGTCTAAACGAATTATTAACCTATGTATAAGTGAAAATTAATTAAATTTAAAGCATTGAAGGTTCCCGAGTTTTGAAAGTCACCATGTATAACAATCAAAATCTCTACTCGTGCCTCCACGCACGACCACAGGTCATCACTAGTGCTCACATATGCCACCACTGGACCACCATGTGTCATTGTTGGAACCACCACAAATCGGCCAAAAATCACCACAAAACTCCTCATGCACTTAGATCTAGTACGGATCTAGTGAGAACGTGTCAGAAACACATCTAAAATCATGAAATTGTGTGACTAGCCATCGTGCGTAATATCGGTTCCTTCTTCTTCTTCTTTTCCTTCTTTTTTTCTTTTTTTTCTTCATTTTCTCATCTCTAGGCTGCCGATCGGTATTTGATTCTCTCTCTCTCTTCGTAGATCTCTCTCTCTCTCATCCTCATATATGTCCTTTTTGTGGGGAGAAGCGAGAGGAGTCCTGCATGTCTCTTCTTCCTCGGCATGTAGGTCTCTTATTCCTCTTTGTTTGGCTGAGGGAAGAAGCGTACATGCCTCTACCTCTTCCTCTTCCCCGACTAGAGGGGTGTTCACCTCTGATATGTTTTTTTTAATTATTTAAAATGAAATTATTGCAGGGTTTTCCCAAAATGAAGTCGTTTTGGCCTTTTTCTTCATAAGCCTAATTTTTTGCTAGGTTCAGTTTTTCCTTAGGCTTGGGTATTACAATCTCCCCTAGAAAAATGTGGTCCCCCAAATTCATTTTATTAATATAGATGACATTAAATAACACTAATTTAAATTAGAATACGTTAATAAATGGCCTACTTGACTAAAGATCAATGACAAATTCCACTTTTTGATCTACAGGAAACCCTGGTAAGTCATTAAGGAAGACATCTAGGAATTATCTAACCCCTGAAATCTCGTGGAGACATTTTCATGATTAAATCAACCTCAGATTCTCTACCTGTGATTTCTATAACACATGACTTATACATTATATTGGTTGTCAGGTTACCACTTACAGGCGTAGATATTACTAAAGTAAATTCAAGAAACATTGGAGAAATATTTAAGTACTTGGTAAATACATGAGAAATAAAAAAATGTATAGATCCATGGTCAATTAAAACATGTGCTAAGTGCTTATAGATAGAGGATGTACCCTGAATCACATCAGGAGTAGCTGCAGAATCTTTGGCTGTGATGGCAAAAACTCAACTTGGAACTACTGGCCTAACTGGCGGCTAAGGCTAGGAACAATCACTGACCCAATGCTAACCTGACCAGTGAAGACCGTAGTGGGATAGGTTAAGCTACCTTGGATCTCTTATTTTGATGGTCCTGACTTGGAACTGGCTTCTCGTAGGGTATTGGAGGTTTGGAACTACCTTTCGTCGGTGTGGGGCTCCTAATAATACTCTCAATGAGCTGCGCCTTTACTAAAACCTACTGATAGATATAAAGCTTAAGTACTATAAGTGGGTTCCTAATCTCTAGATGGAGACCCCATTGAAATCTTCAGGCCATCTTCCCTTCATCATTACTATAAATGGGTTCCTAAGCTCTATGAATCTTCTAGCATAATCAGCAACTAAAAGGTTCCCCTGGGTGAGCTGGACAAACTGTATCTCTTTCTGATGGCGAATGTGCGCAAAGAAGTATTCAACATTGAACACCTCTAAAAATTATTCCCACATGGTGGGAGTTAGTAGGGTAGTCTACTTAAGTTCCCACCAATGCTCTATCTCTTCCTCAAGCATATAGGTGGTAAGGATAACCTTCTGCTCATTAGTCACCTTTAGAACTCTAAAGGACTTTTTAGTTGCCTTTAGTCACTTTTCAGCCTTATAAAATGTAGATGCTTCTGTAAATAGAACTGGATTCAGCCTTTTATATTTTTCAATATAATATGGGTTCATTGTTAGTGGAGCTGGGCCCTATGAGGTGGAGCTAGAGGCGGAGGATCTGAAAAATCTCTCATTGGAGGAATGGGGGGAGGATCATGAAGGTACCTTATTTCTTCTCTAGCCTGCTGATCAACAATGAACATCTCCACCAATTTGTAAAGACGATCTACCTCTTCCAATAAAGATTCCACATGAGAAACTCTATTCATAGGGGGTCTTCCTTGCCTCATTTTCATTTTCCTATATCACTAAACAAAAATTTAAGATCTATTTTTTTAAGTTCTATCCTTAACTATAGTCTTATCCTAAGTCTCATGTGCAAGGGATGGTTCTGAGAAATGTAAGCTCTTGTACCAATTATAACAACCCAAATTGTTATCTAGAATACTTATTGCATGTGTGACATCTCAAATGTTAATTAAGATATAAGGGTGCCAGATACAAAAACAGATTACGAGCGCATAGTAGTAAAATATATACAAGGGAACAATTATTACAAATCCCTTACGAAATAAATGAGTTTCCAATTTATATATATATAAAACTAAGGCCATAAGTAGCAACAAAATACAAAATATCAAAATATAAAAAGAGCCATTTTTATCATTACGTAAATGGACTCATCAGAGTGTAGGATAAATCATGCACTCATCAAGGTTTATGGATCAAAAGGATAATCAAAAACTTCAAGGGGTAGGTCAGCGATTAGTTCCTCACTATCTTTCTCATCTGGAGGGGGCCATGGAAAAGGGTGAGTTACATGTACTCAGTAAGAAAAATAGTATCTAAATAACATCATAAGATTTTAAAGGTGATTTAAACTATCAAATAGAGCTTACCATCATAAGTCATGTCAGGGTCCTTCATTACATTATGAAAATAATTTATTTATTAAAAAAATATCAAATCCATCATGCCATAGTTATGTCAACCAAATCAATCTGCTAGTAATATAGAAAATCAAATAAATCACGAATATGCACTATCTTTCGTGTTACTCTTCACAAAGTCATTCCAACTTCCATCTACTGAGGGCAATACAGATTTCTGACTACCCATGTGGAATGACCAATTCATTTCATTTATAACAGCAATTTGTGGCTTGCCAAACCAACAACATATTTATGGCTTGCTAAACCAACAGTACATTTGCAGCTTTTCAAACCATGACACGATCTATGACCACGGTCGTGCCAACTACAGTGGTCTTACATGTTAATTATGGCCACAACCGTACTTCGACAAGGGTGACCCCTACAATTATATTGCGTCACCACCCTTATCAGAGGGTACACCGTCATTCATAGGGAGCAGTCATCTCACATCTTTTCTGGTTAGATGAGGAAGAAACAGAAACTCCTCAGAGATAAAAAGCCTAACGAAATACTTTATGAATTATGCATGCCAATATCAATACATATTTCTCATATCTATCTATCATTTCATGCTTAATCATTTTTCTACCATTAATAGAATCACATATCAACATTTATTTCGAGCATCAGATCATATAAATTACACATGCAAATTAAGAAGTTCATACATGGTTATAAAGCATGCATTATCACGTAAAATTACTTCATTTAGGCATAAAATTTGACCATGCAAATCATAAATTTAAACCTCATTAATTTTTATTCTAAAAATACTCCTTAGGATGTTTAAAAGTAAATACTAAATTTCTTACTGAAACTTCGGTATTTTCTTACACCTTTTCTTCTTCTTCTCCTCTCCTCTCTCTCTAGATCACTCCCTCTCTCTCTAAGCTCTTGGAGGATGAAAGAACGGAATGGAAGTGATGAGGAAATGGTGAAGGGAGGGTCCCTATATATTGAAAATAAGAACTATCGAATTTGTGCTAAGAGACAAAATCTAGTGAGGAGAAAGAAAGTCAATGGGAAAAGAAGTGATGTGACGACTGACAAATGTGACCAACAAATGGACGACATGATGTGATAGCGACATAAAAAATGAACGCACGCCACCCAATAGACAGTGACAGGTCGCCCAAGTGACGGCGGCAGCTCGTCGCCCAACTTACGGCGCACAACGCCCAAAGGGGCAACGCGAACTGCTCGAGGTAGTCACTTACTGCCCTAGCAAATGAACGCTATAGGCCTAGCCTATAGAACGCGCAGGCCTATTGCATGGACGGTACGCACACTGGGCACCCGAAGTCGTGCTCGTCTGCTCGCGATGGGGTGTACATCCTATGCTGGCCACGTGAGCGACATGCGGAGCTTGCATGGGTAAGATCCCCCTCGCGAGCACTCCCACGGGATTTTTCTGCTTTTCTCTATTTTTTTCCTGAAAATCATTTTAAAGAATCAATATAATATAATTTTTCTTACGATAAAATAAAATAATAAGTTTTAAAACTTATTTAATTGACTAAAATATGAAATTTAAAATACGAAATACGATAATTATTTAAAAAATTAAATTACGAAATATTAAGGAGTTTAAGCGGCCTTAGGGCCCGAATAAATAGGGGTTCACATTACAAATTAAGTGCGAAGGTTTTTTTTTGGGTGTTTCAGCATGCATGCGATAAAATAGTAAAATAATATAGAAATTATATTCTTACATAACAATCTAAATAAAAAATTACATCCCTTGCAAGTTTGATCTAATTATCTCGTGGCTCCCCACTCCTATAAATAGTGGAAATAAGAATGGAGGAAGAGACATTATGGATGAGAGAAAAATAGTGAAAAGCATAGAGATGAGGGAAGAAAAAGGAGTATGAAGTATGTAATTTTGTGAGGGTATTGTGAGGTTTTTAGATAAAAACTTTGGAAAAACTCTGCTAAATTTGTGAGAGTAAAGGAAGAGGAAAAGATGAGGAAGAAGGCTCATGGTCAAAAGGAGGTTACAAACTGTTAGAAAGGTAAGACTTTTCTTAAGTTTTGAAATTTAGTTTCTCTTTATTTTTTGGAGTTAGTTTTTGAATATTGTGTTGGATATTTTTGAGTCAAGAAAGTGACCAAAATCATCAAGAATTTTGACAGATTTTTGAGAGGAAAATGCCATAAATATTGTTGGAACTTTGTCAAAATTAAGATTACATGCTCCACAAGGGAATTGAAGTAATATAAAGGGAGACTCTATTTGAGTGGATACATAAAGTGATAGATAAAAGGAAAGGTTTGAAGTACAACTGCTAAAGACCTATGGTAAGTGGATATTATGGATTCATTAGCCTATGTAGCTTTGAAGTATTTTAAGTATTTTTAGTATAAAAATATGCGAGTAGATGTTATGATATCATGGTTTACATATTTTTAAAAAATGGTTAATTTATATTTTCATAGTTGTTAAGTAAGTATTTATTAAAGTTTTACTTCGATATAAGTATTATTTCACTTTGTGTTTTTTAAATATGATTTTAATATGTGTTCATCACTCATTATAGAAAAAAGTAGTTCCGAAAGCACCTACATTATGCTAAGCATCAATGTGGTGATATATACCATTTTGTGTTTAGATGAATTAGTGAAGTGATAAGTGTATACTCGTACATAACTATTTCGTGTTTGGGTGTATGGGAAATAGTATGATCTATGTGCCTTAACCGTTCTGTGTTTAGGGGTAGCAGTGTTTCAAGGTACTCATGTATGCCATTCTATATTTAGGTACATAGAAAATTAGTGATAAGTATGTGTGGGTACACATAATATATGATAATTGATTGATCCTCCATAATAGTAATGAAGTATACAATGAAGCATTTATGAATTTGTTTTCTGATTTGTGCATTCGTCTTCATATTTGTATATATATTTTTTTAAAAAAGTAAATGATATATGTTTTTGTTGTGTATAAAGAAAATTATATATTGCATGTATTATACATGATGTCATAACATTGTGATGGGTGTCAAATTCACAAAAACAAATTCCTAATTACTATAAAATAAAATTG